>CANUEX010105597.1:0-36021 GCA_948099535.1 Jatropha multifida
TTAGCATTTTCAAGGACTTAAAAAAGGTTTGAATATGTAAAAAAAAAGTTTTGTAGTCAATTGTTTCAGGTAATGATTTTTATGGTTTTAAGTAGTGAATTTGATTTAGGAATTAAGGCTTTTAATGGAGGAAGCCATTCCCCGTTTGTTTCCAATAAGAGGCCGAACCTCCTATTATCGGTAAGGCTTATTTTCGTCTTTTAAATATTGATTTTTAAGTGTTTTAAGCTATGTATATTTGGGTATTAAGAAAGTATGATTTTGGTTTTGAACATAAGAGAACTTAATGAGTATTTACAAGTTATAAGTTAAGTAATTTTGAAATGACAAGTATTAAGTTATAAAATATTTTGAATAAGAGATTGTGCATAAGAAATATGACTAATTGTGAAAGAATGGTTTTGATTTGGGCTCTACTATGTACGATTGAAATGTAAAAAGATGAGATTGATTCCGATATGTGAGCATGTTGGGCTTATCAAGCCATTCTGTTATGTGGAGTTATAATCATACGCTAGGGTTATCAGCCCTTATGAATAGGCAGACACTCTTATTTTATGATGTGGGTGGCGCTTTCACAGGCCACGATTGTGTGATGTGGGTGGCGCTTTCACAGGCCATGATTATGTGATTCAGAAATCGAATCTGCTTATGTTTCATTTTGAATTGGTACGAGCCTTAACTAAGAATGAAATTTTAATTTGCTATAAGAAAACAAAGATACATTTGTATTTACGAATTACTTTATGATTTTCAAAATGTTTAAATTTAATTAGTACGACTTCAGTACTTAATTATATATATGATTTGAGTATTTCGAAGCATATTTGAGACTTGTTATCTTGGCTATTCTTTATTATTTTATTTGATAATTATTTAGCACCACTGAATCTTCCACTTGCATTGATTTTTATCACGCGCAGGTTAGGAGCGGTGGACACTATTCAAAGACCGGAGGAGTACCATCAGGGTAGAAATATCATTTTGGGTAGGATATATAGTAAATTGTGATTTTGGCATGTATAGAAAAATATTGTAAATGGTTGAGGTTGTATATATTAAGTTTGTAAATTCATTAAGGGTTGTGATTAATTGAGTAATAACATCTTATTATATTTTTGGTGTATGATTGTTAATAAATATTCCTTGGAATGAATGTTATAATATCATGATAGAACCTAAGTGAGTTGATGCATATTTAGAAGTGCTTGTGATTTGTTGTATTGAATTGGAGTTTTGGGGTTTGGAGAATTTATGTTGGAAGTGTAAATGTTTCCTTTGTGTGGCAAGTCAATTTTTAGGGGAAACTCTTGCAAATTTTTCGTAGAAATTTCCTTAAATGTAATTTTTAAATTTTAATTACTTGCCTTCTTATGAAAACTTAGCCACTTCTAATATATGATCTAGAGTAATAAGTGAGATAAGACAATGCCCCGGCACAGAATGTGGCATTCATTGTCTGGTCCTTTCGGATTAGACGGTGGCTATTACATTTAGTGGTATCAGAGCATAGGTTTAGGCGATTCTAGGATATATGATTTGGTGTGAGAGTTTATCTGATTAGAGTAATTACATAAGTGATTTAAGTTAAATACATGCCATATTAGACTATTTTGGGACTTCTCTCTTATGCGAACCTGTTGATCTTTGTAGGGTTCAGTTATATCTTAGCACTTGTCTGTCGAGGAGGTGGATAGTTATGCCCCTCCAGAGGGTGCTATGCTTGAGGGTGGTGTACCAGCTGGAGGTGTCGCTGGTGGTGTTCTAGGTTCTAATGTAGAGCGCACCTCGACTGCGAGGCCTAATCAGGGTGATTTTGTTCAACAGTTGGTTGCTGCTTTGAGGCAGGTTGCAGGAGCTGTTCCCCAAGCTCTAGTCGCACCTGCCCCTGTTCCAATCCGTCCCCCTATCGAGAGATTGAAGAAGTATGGTGCTGTGGATTTTATGGGTTGGAAGGATGATGTGCCTTCCACAGTAGAGTTCTGGCTTCGAGCTACAAAGAGGATTTTGGAGTTGATGTAGTGTACTCCCCGAGATAGATTGATTTGTGCTACTTCCTTGCTAAAGGAAGAGGCTTATTTATGGTGGGAGTCAGTGGTTAAGACAGCTAGAGCTGAGGATGTGACGTGGGATTTCTTCTCTCTGAGTTTCGAGAGAAGTATGTGGGGGAGCTTTATGTAGATCAGAGGATAGCAGAGTTCCTTGAGCTTAAGCAGGGTCAGATGATCGTTTCTGAGGACGAGCGGGAGTTCCTATGGCTGAGTAGGTATGCTTCTAAGTTGATCCCTTCTGAGGCAGATAGGTGTAAGCGGTTCAGGAAAGGATTATTCGATGAGTACAGGATGCACTTGACATCCCAGCCTCACACCATGTTAGCTTCTTTGGTGAAGGTTGCTTTAGGGCTTGAGGCAATTCGAAATGAGAGACAGGCTAGAGGTCAGAGGACCCAACAGGGCAGTCAGTATAAGAGATTTCACTGTGCTACGTCTGGATAGACTTCTGGCGTCTAGTCTAGTAGCAAGAGGTTTAGAGGTGGACCACAGATCAGCTCAGACCAGGTCAAAGAATTGGTCGGGGTACATTTAGGAGATCAACTCCTCAGGCTACATCTGTTTCTAGTGGCGGAGGTGTTGCGTGGTCAGATTTATCGGCTTGCATGCAGTGTGGCAGGAGATATGTTGGGGTATGTTGGAGAGCTATGGGCGCTTGCTTTAAATGTGGATCCACTGAGTATATGATTAGGGATTTCCCATTAATATCTACTGGCTCGGTTCACCAGGTTGGGAGGCTAGCTCCCTATGTTCAGATAGGTAGAGGAAGAGGTCCTGGCGATGCACATGGTACTGGCAATCGGAGGCCAGTTTCTGAGACAATGGATAGACTGGAGGTTAGAGCACCGGCGAGGGCCTATGCTATCAAGACCAGGGAGGAGCAGGATGCTCCGGACGTCATCGTAGGTACTTTCTCCATCTTTGACACTTTTGTACTTGCTTTGATTGATCCGGGCTCCACACATTCATATATATGCATACATGTGGGTAGACTGGGTAGTATGCATGCTGACACATTAAAGCACAGCATTGAGGTCACTAGTCCTTTGGCCCAGAGTGTCGTAGTTGACCGTGTGTTTAAAGATTGCCCTTTAGTCATTCATGGGCATGTATTTCTAAGTAATTTGATAGAGTTACCTTTCCGAGAATACGATGTGATATTGGGCATGGATTGGCTGTCATGGCATGGGGTTATTGTTGATTGTAAATATAAGAGGATTACACTTTAAACTCCATTTGGAGAGGAGATTGTAGTTGTGGGTGAGAGGATGGATTACCTCTCTAATGTTATTTCAGCCAGTACTGCTAGGAGGATGATGCAACATGGCTGTGAGGTGTTCTTTGCCTGTGTACTTGAGCTTGAGTAGAGAGCTCCTAGTGTCCATGAGATTCCGACGGGTATGTGACTTCCCGAATGTGTTTCCTGAGTTTTTGCCTGCTTTACCTCCTATGAGAGAGGTTGAGTTTAGTATTGAGGTTATGTTGGGTACTGCACCGATATCTATTGCTCCATATCGAATGGCTCCTACTGAGTTGAGAGAGTTGAAGATCCATATTCAGGAGTTGCTCGACAAGGGTTTCATTCGACCTAGTGTATCCCCTTGGAGCGCTCCAGTCTTATTTATGAAGAAAAAGGATGGTATTTTGAGATTATGCATTGACTTTAGGCAGCTTAATAAGGTAACAGTGAAGAATCATTATCCTTTGCCTCAGATAGATGATTTGTTTGATCAATTGAGAGGGGACACCATGTTCTCGAAGATTGACTTGAGGTCAGGGTCTCATCAGTTGGGAGTCAGAGAGTCAGATATGCCTAAGACTGCTTTCAGGACTCGTTATGGCCACTATGAGTTTTTAGTGATGCCATTTGGATTGACTAATGCTCCAATAGTGTTTATGGACTTAATGAACCGAATCTTTCATCCTTACTTGGATCAATTTATGGTGGTTTTCATTGATGACATTTTGGTGTACTCTCCAACTAGAGAGGATCATGATCACCACCTGCAGATAGTTCTGCAGACTTTGAGAGACTGACAGTTGTATGCTGAGCTCAGTAAGTGCGAGTTTTGGCTGACTAAGATCGCCTTCTTAAGACATATTGTTTCTGTAGAGGGTATTCGAGTAGATCCGAAGAAGATTGAGGCAGTGCTTGAGTGGAAGCCACCTAAAAATGTCACAGAGACCCGCAGTTTCTTAGGTTTGGCTGGATATTACAAAAGTTTTGTCAAGGTCTTTTCCCTTATTGCAGCCCCTTTGACTAGACTTCTCCGTAAGGATGTCCGTTTTGAGTGGACTAATAGGTGCCAGAGCAGCTTTGAGAGGGTTAAGGCGATGCTTACTAAGGCTCTAGTTTTGACACAGCCAGCTCCAGGCAGACCATATGATGTCTATAGTGATGCTTTGCATAATGGTCTGGGTTGTGTATTTATGCTAGAGGGCAAGGTAGTTGCTTATGCTTCTCGACAGCTTAAGCCACATGAGAAGAAATACCATACCCATGATTTGGAGTTAGCGGCTATTGTCTTTGCCTTGAAGATTTGGAGACATTACCTGTATGGTGAGAGATGCCACTTGTATACAGATCATAAGAGCTTTAAGTATCTACTTACGCAGAGAGAGCTTAACCTGAGGCAGCGTAGATGGTTAAAGCTACCTAAGGATTATGATTTCACTATAGACTACCATCCGGGTAAAGCTAATTTAGTGGCAGATGCACTCAACAGAAAGTCTTTAGTTGCCCTTTGGGCAATGAATGTTCTGTTATCAGTAGCTAGAGATGGTGCTCTTGTAGCAGAACTTGTGGTGAGACCTAGCCTACTTCAGTAGATTAGAGATGCACAGCAGGGTGATGAGACTATTGCCTTATGGAAGGGCTTAGTCAGAGAGGGTAAGAAGAAGAGATTTGAGATTAGAGATGACTACTTGTACTTTGGGGATCGAATTTGTGTGCCTAAGATCTCAGATTTGAGAAGGCACATAGTAGTCCGTATTCCATGCATCCAGGCAGTAACAAGATGTATTAGGATCTGAGGGTACAATATTGGTGACCCGCTATGAAGAGGGACATTGCGGATTTTGTATCCAGATGCTTGACCTGTCAACGGGTTAAGGCAGAGCACCAGGTCCCATCGGGTTTGTTACAACCCATCTCTATTTCGAAGTGGAAATGGGATAGGATCATCATGGATTTCATGGTTGGTTTGCCTACTACACCTAGGAAGAAAGATGCTATTTGGGTCATAGTTGACAGATTAACTAAATCAGCACATTTTCTTCTTGTTATGACCGACTACACTATGGAGCAGTATGCAGAGCTCTTTATTGATGAGGTTGTGAGACTTCATGGAGTTCCTTCTTCCATTATCTCTGATAGAGACCCGAGATTTACGTCGAGGTTCTGGAAGAAGCTACATGAGGCTTTAGGTACTAGACTGCATTTCAGCATAGCCTTCAATCCGCAGACAGATGGTTAGTAAGAGCGAGTGATTCAGATTCTTGAGGACATGTTGAGGGCTTGTGTGATAGAGTTTGAGGGCAGTTGGGAGAAGTATATTCGGTTGGCTGAGTTTGCCTATAATAACAGTTATCTGTCAAGTATTCAGATGGCTCCATTTGAAGCTTTGTATGGTAGGAGATGTAGAACACCTCTATGTTCGACGGAGCTTAGTGAGGGTAAGTTAGTGGTTCCTGATTTGATCTGTGATATAGAGGACAAGGTTAGAGTCATTCAGGAAAGGTTGAAAGCGGCTTCAGATCATTAGAAGTCGTATGCTGATCCTAAGAGGAAGGATATCGAGTACTCAGTGGTCGACAGAGTGTTCTTGAAAGTTTCTCCATGAAAGAAAGTCTTGAGATTCGGTAAGAAGGGTAAGCTTAATCCTAGGTTTATGGGTCCATACGAGATCTCAGAGCGTGTCGGACTAGCCTAAACACTAGTTTTACTGCCAGACATGGATCGGATACATAATGTCTTTCATGTATCCATGCTACGAAGATATAGATCGGACCCTTCATATGTTATTTCAGCCGAGTCTGTCACCACTGAGCCGGATTTGACATATGAGGAAGAACTCATAAAGATACTTGCTAGAGAGGTTAAGGAGTTAAGGAATAAGAAAATACCTCTAGTGAAGGTCCTATGGAGAAATCATAATACAAAGGAAGTTACATGGAAGAGAGAAGATCAAAGGCGTGATCTATTGTATTGATTTGGAGTTTTGGGGTTTGGAGGAGTAAATATTGGAAGTGTATCTGTTTTCCTTGTGTGGCAAATTAATTTTTAGATGAAACTCTTGTGAATTTTTCGTAGGAATTTCCTTAAACCTTATTTTTTAAAAAATGCTTGCCTCCTTATGAAAACTTAGTCACTTCTAATATATGATCTAGAGTTAATAAGTAAGATAAGACGGTGCTCCGGTACTGAATGTGGCTGTAATTAGATTCTTTGTGAGGCATAGCCCCTTCGGGATTGAGCAGCGGGTGTTACACCTCTTCTTTGTAAATTGGATTCTTCGTGAGGCATAGCCCCTCCTAGGATGTGCCTATAATTTGATGTTTCTTTTCTCTTATTTACCAAGAAAAAAAAGAACCTTATTTTTAATTAGTTGGTGTAATGGGTACATATATCGAAAGAACATAACATATCATTCATAATTGTCAATTTACCATTCCCTTGTTCAACAATTTTATATTCATTTAGGACACACCATGATGGTCTAGGGAAGGGCAACAACTAATCCTGAAATTAGATTAGTTTGATATCAAAAAGATAAAGACGCACTTGTGGAAAATCCCAAAAAGAAAAAAGTGTAGCAACTCATAAAATAGCAATCACAAAAATTTAACAAATTAAGCACTAGTATATATATGAATACATAAAAATATCTGGTCCACAACTTAGGAAGAGTAGATATATATTTATAGATAAAATGTAAGGAGCTAAGGAGCTAGATTGGCAATAACATAGTCAATTTCTACTTGGAAAATTTGGAAATGGGAACTTGTGAGGTAGATGATGTTCAACAACATGAGATGAAGGATTGGGTTTGCATTGGGAATGATGATGATCGAGGGTGCTTTGATGAGAAGCAAGAAGCTTATCTAGAAATGACCAATCGCCATTGAACCTTTCTGGTTGCAGAATTCCACAACCGGTTGATGATGTTAGCCTCAGCAAGTTTTGAGAGCACTCGATATCCATGGTGTTCAAAGAGATAGGTGGCGAAATAAAGGGCGATTCTGGACTGAATAACTGCGGAAGATGCATGGAACCGTCAAAGCTATTGTTATTATTGTAATCATATAGCGGTTGAATATGATTCTGTTTGTTGGGCTCCATGTCCAATATTGATGAAGAAGAAGCGTTACCCTTCATCATGCAAGAGTAGTTTGATTCTTCTACTAAGAAGCCTCTATTTTGATTCTTCTTCTTGAAAACTCTGCACACGACCCATCCATCTTCCTGCTATATAACAATTTCAGAAGGTTTAGTCGAATTCCGTAAGTAGGCTTGCTATATTACAGATTTACAATAAGAAGCAATCTTTACCAGCTGAACGTGGGAACTGTGGTCATCATCAAGGCGGTATTCATGCATGATCCAATCAGTTTTTTGGCCATGAGGAGCACGTCCTGTATAGAAAACTAGGGTTTTCCTCATGCCAATCCTCTTGGTGTTGCTCAGATGGATGGCTTTGTCCCTTCCTGTAGCTTTCCAAAATCCAGCTGTGGTTGCCCTATTCGTTCTTGTCCCTGTTGGATATTTCTTGTCCTTGTGGCTGAAGAAATACCATTCATTTTGAGGACCAGATCCGATTCTGCATTTATCTGCATTACTTCCACACAACAAATTAGTTGTGATCTTTATTTGTACAACTTTTACAGCAAGTCAATTGTAATCTAACCTTTAAGGTCCCATGGCTCAAGTTTGTTGAGATCCACTTCCTTAATAACATCAAGGTCAATGGCTTCATAGGACACCTTCTTCTTCAGATAATAGTACACAAGTTCCTCATCGGTTGGATGGAATCTGAAACCTGGAGGAACTGAAAGTTGTCCATTTCCGGCCATCATGATCCTCCTCCGGTTATAACCTAGTCTTCTGGCAGCCCTGACGTTATGATTAATTGCGTCATGAAATGCACGAAGGTTAGACGTAATAGACTAAATAAGGCTTTATTTTTATTTTTATTTTTATTTCATATCAGAATTATATATGATCGTATCAGATAATAGATCCATTAGGCCAATAGCTCAACCATTGTGTGTCTATCTTGGTAGTGTAAGAGTTAGAGGTTGAAACTGTTGTCAACACAAAAGGAAAGAAAGAGATACCAAAAGATCATCATGCCATGCTTTCTATTGTTTCAAGAATCGAATGTCTACTGTCTTCAGAACATGAATTTTTTCCACAAGCATCTAGCAAGCTAGGGTTAAAACTAGCTTTTTCTTTCTACTATTTCTTTCTTTTACATGCTAATCTCGTGTCATAAAACTAGATAACGAAAATTGGAATAAAGCTAGCTAGGGTTAAACAGAACTAACTATATATAAAAACTGATTATACAAATCAAGACTTTCCAATAAAGAGAGGAAAAGTGAGAAAATTAAAGATAAAGGAAAAAAGAAAAGCAAACCTTTGCGGTTGGAAAGAATTCTGTCTGCGACAAAGAAGAGAAGACAACCCAATGCAGGAAAAGCAAGCAGCAAGCAGCAAGCAGCAAGCAGCGGAGCGGCCAAATTCCTTAATTTGCTTAAAGGGCACGATGGATGTGGCTTTCAACAGGACTTTTTAAGAGAGAGAGAGATATGTGGATCAGTGCAAAGTAGTTTAAAAAAAGAGACAACCGAGGATGGGAACAGAAATAAAGAAAAAATATTAAACAATAAATTTAAAAATTTTTTAAACAAGTAAATTGACACTTAAAAATCCTGGTAATATTTTTCCCATATTGCTACTATTTTAGGATTCTGATGTCTGAATTCCAACTCTACGATTTATAATTTAAATTCATCAAAAATAAATCTTAATTTGACAGCATTAAGTACAATTTCAATTTTAAGGGCACAGATGGCACCTACCGAATGTGTGGATTACAGGAATTGAATTGGAAAAAAAAAATAAAAAATAAGTACAAAAGTGATTTGTGTTATTATTGGAATCTCTTAATCCCAATGTAAAAGAATTATTTTTAATTCCCTATAAAAAAATTATTTTTAATTAATTCAGAACTGTCCAATAAATACCAGCTAAGAGCTGAGCAGTCATATTTGAAGGGGAAAAAAGAAAAAGGTAAGAAATGGATAATAGAATGGTGGTTATGTCCCATACGCCATAAAGGTATGAAAAAGGCATTGGTAAATGTCGGTTGAATGGGAAACCTTATTCCTCAATATTTGCCTCATTAAAATGAAGAAAATCTGCTCAACTGTCAATTACTGATTAATAAAACACATGTTTTTAATATATATATATATATATATATATATTTTTACGTTTGGCGGTTTCTGTTTCCATTCAACAATTATGCATACAAATAGTCAAGCCTTCTCTCTACAATGGAATTTCCCTTCATTCTTTTATTCCAGATTCTGTTTTTATCTCTTACCTGTCTTCTTCTCTTTCTTTCTTCGGAATGATAGATTCTTCTTTCGATTTTTTTTTTTGAAAAACGAATTTCTAAAACACAATTTTAAAAAATTTGATCTAATTTAAATTTAGTTATTATATCTGTATAAACACAATTGTGTATAACTCAATTATATATATACAATAAAAAAATGAAAAGAAAATCATACTCAGGTGTATCATATTCTTGTAATTCGATCTAGATCCAGGTGGTTCTTTGAAATTTCTAAATAAAAATGCATAAATTTTACTTTTTTTTTTAAAAAAAGCTATAATAGTGATATTTTTTAGAATTAAATTAAGCCATTAAGCTATTTAGGATTAAGAAGTATTGAATTCTTTTTCAAATAAGTCCTGAAAGAAAAAGAGAGGTGAAAATGTTAACTGACGTCTATTATTGAATTAATCGAATCTGAGAGTATTCAACATCCCGTGCCAAAGTGATTGAACGAAGAGTCCCCAATCTCTACACTAGGTATTTTCTATTATATTAATCACTCTTATGTAATTCTTGTTGAAGCATATATTTGGGGTGCTTGCAAGCGGACTCCCTATTCATTAGACTATGATTAATTTTAATAACTCAATGGATAAAAAGTTTTGCACTAAAATACTTTTTAGGTTTAAAATTGATTTTGAAATAATATTGAAATTCAAAGTTTATCCATAAATCAGCTTCTTTTCTTTTTTTTTTTCTTTGGCATATAAAAATCTATATTAAGCATGTAAGTGAACAAGTGGTCCCAAAATACAAATAGTACTTACTAATCTATGATTATAAAATTAAAAAAAAAAAAATGAATTGTAGGGGTTGAAGAATTGTACCCTAAAAGGGCTTCGGTCAACTAAAAAAGAGGATGATCTGTGGTACCCTTAAATCATGTTGAACGGATTGCATCAAATTCAGTGCAGAGTATCAAACAGTGGAGGTTCTTCTTTTAGTTCTTCAAAGTACATGTGAGCTGCTTCTCCACTCACCTTTTCTACCTTTTTCTTCCTTTCTTTTTTTTTTTTTTTCCCTTATATTTTTGTATTGTAAATCATTTACTATATTCAACCACCAAAACTCCTTCAACTATGGGTTTCTGGTAAAGAAATGAAATCTCTGGTCTATTTTTTGTCTATTTTTTTTACTGATTTGTAATCGATATCGGTCTAAACTTAGCAGATTTTGGCTGATCTTTATATTATTTTTATTTGAAACATTTTGCTTTTTTTCTATTCTCCGCGAAATAGGAGACCAATTAAATCACACTTAATTGATTGATAATTGTTATATTTAAAATATAAATCTACTGATAACTGTTGTATTTAAAATATAAATCTACTAGAGATATCATATTTTTATATATTATGATGTATATAAAATGATGACAGAATAATATTAATTTAAATAAAATATAATTAGTTATATTTTAAGAGAATAATGAAATATAAATATAATATAAATACAAATCAATCAGCAGTTGATGTGAAAAAATTTGTAATTAATAAAACTTCAGCTATTAGTTGTTGATTAAAAAAGAAACGTAGTCAATGTTGGTACAGCCAAATCGGATAAATTCTAATATTTCGAGGTCCCTACCAGGGGATAGCCAGCCATGATTTCATTTTTCACTTTCCTTTTTTTTAAAAAAAAAAAATCCAGCTTTCACACACTAAAAATGTGTATTATTGCCTGTCTTCAAAAATTATCAATTGAAACTAAAATTATGTGGACAAAATATAAAAATTATTTACTAACTAATTAATTATAAGAAAAATTAGACAGCATCAAATTAAATAATAATCATATAAAATTTCCCAAAATAAATAATCAACGACTATTCGAATGATAATTTAACAACTAGGAGAATAAAATTAGGATATTAAAATCTTACATTGGACAAACAATTTCAATTGGAAATGGGTATGAGAGGTAATTTGCAGGAGAGGCAAGGGAGGGTAGTGTATGGATGAAAGAGAGAGCGAAGCAAAAACCTGAAAGTCCGTGGCATTAACACGTGCTGATCCAACACATATTACTCAATCCAAGGTCTCGGTATCATTACTTTAAAAATATATATATAATACCAGATAATATGCATACAAGGCCTATGTTAGGATTATTTTTCACTCCCTCAAAGGGATTCTCACGCAATCTCTCTTGTACTCCTGGTCAAACACGGTAAAGAAATTAAAGCCTCAAATAATTAGTGTGTACCAGAATGGTCAAACCAAAATAATTAAACCGAACCAAACTGATCAACTTGGTTCAATTCAATTTCAAAATATTCAATTTATTTTTCGTTTGTATAGAAAAAAAATTAAAAGTTTATTTTGTTTTGTTTCTTATCTTAAAGATTTTAGCAACAATCAATTTGATCTAAAAAGTTAATTAAAACTGAAAAATTGAACTAAATCAAATTAAACCATTTCGGTTTGATGAAGTTCTATTTATAACGGAATTTTTATAAATTCCATTTACTTTTTAAATAATGCTACGTACATCTTAGCAATATTTACACATTTATTTACTTAACATTGCATAATAACAAATGGTTTGATGTGCCGTTGCCTTCACGAACACTGCATGCATTTATATATACACCGTTAACAGGCATGGATATGTACATATAGATCCATGTAATAAAAGGAATCCTATGGCTAGCTAGCAAAGATGCAGACATGTTACACTCGAATTCAACTTTTTTTTTTTTAAAGAATTATTTTTCAATGGTTTTTATGAGATGTCTCTCTAATATTTAGTATGTATTAAAAATTAATACGAACCAAACTGTAAAATGTGCAAACCACGCTCTTCGTATTCGCACTTTTAAAAGGCTTTAATTTAATTTCAATAATATATATATTACTGTTATGCTAAATTCAAGAAATCAAGAATGCAAAGAGAATAGAGGAAGAGAAAAAAAACTCGAGGAAAGAGAGAAGGGAACACTAAAAAAGAATCGGCAAATAGCAATCGATATCTACGACCGTCAATAATAGCAACTGATTTGTGATGATCAGAGACAAATTATTTTTTTGCGGAACACTTTTGGAGAAAAAATTTTACGATCACGTTGCGACTATCTCCTACCAATTTTATGACCGATTGGAGACCGTTAAATAATCAGTTGCCAAATTAAGGTGCCTAAATTCCCACCATATACTTTGCGATCGATTTACGACAACTTTGTGATTGCTTGCTTGTTTCTTAATTTGTTGACCGATTTTTTATGGTCACAAAACGCAAGTAATTGAAACAGATGCCAAGTTAGATGAGTTATGACCAATTACTTAAAGAATTGCGACTGCTTTTGTCGGTGAAAAAAAATTAAGAGTTAGAAACCCTTGTCTTCTTCTTCCTCGTGCAACATCTCCTTCTTCCTCTTTTTTTTCTTCTCTCTTCAGTCGTGGTCTCCTCTCCGTCACAACAACAATGACTGCTATTTACTATGATTTCAGCACTAGGCTTTAGAAAATCCTACTACAGTTCTAAAGGCGCAAGAATCAACTCAATCATAGGTCATTTAGGCCTCAAATGGATCTTCGAAAGCCTGAAAATTCTAAAACAAAAGGACAGGGGCAAAAGGGTAATTCGCCTCAAACGATATCGAACTGTGCAGCGTTAGCACCAATTACCCCTGTATTGGTACTGATTTTGTGTGTCAAAGCACCTAATTGGCACCGAATGGGAGCACTTCGGTGCCGATCAAGAGGACATTGACATTGACTTCTTCCTAGCACAACACTCCCTTGCCTATGAATATGACACCTTCCTCTTTTCACCTTACCTCTTATTTCTTGATTGAGCGCTTCTCAAGTTTCAACAACTCTCATCCTCTATTTGATGATTTTAAGGCAATATAGTCTGACTTTGCTTTTCTTCAATAGTTGAGTTTAAAGGTGACTTGGTACTCAAAAGTCAATCCTTTCGACTTTCAATCACATTTTTGTCTTCCTTAGACTAAAATTATTAGTTAATTAATTTTTATTAATTAATTTAAGAATTAATTAATAATCAGTTAATTAACACTAGTAAAATATAAGACTATAATTCAGGTTTCGCGCCCTACCTTAGCTTATTTGAAAAGAGAGTTATCACCGTGGAGCTCCAATACGGTTGCGTAACGAATGCAAGGATGTAATCAACTAAACTCAAACTTTGTCAATTAAGCCCAGTATCTCTGATACCCTATAAACTGTAAAGCCTAGTCCATCTGGCACATAACATGCTTTGAAGCCTAGTCCATCCGGCAAAATAACAAAATCAATTTTCTAATTACAAAGCCTAGTTCATCCGACAACCTGTAAGTCCGCTCCCCTAGAACCTTTAAAACTGTACCATCCTCATTGATTATAGAACTTCGTGCGCTCTGATCCTCATACAAATGAGGTACGAAGGCATATCGACGGATTTGAGCCTAGGTAGTGGGCACCTGACCAAACCGACAGGTCGAGACTTAGGGGAATGTGTCGCACGATCTAGAATCCTTGATAAACGAGGCTAGAGTCAGGCTCCCCTCTAAATTACACACCTTTTCATAATTTATGCTTTTAATGCACTATATTGCTGACATTACTGTGCATTGTGAGTATGATCATGCATCGATAATATGAAATTCATACAAAACACCGATTTTGATTCATTTGAAAGAAATTGAAAACCTAGTTCCCAAACCCATTGATTCGAGGTTAGTGCATTTTATCCTTATGGCACACTGAAAATGGAGGCCAACATGGGTTTTTTTCCTTAGTCTTTCCCCAAAAATAAAAACTAATTAAGGTGGTGACTCTATCACATCACACATTTATCAAAGCGCTCCAAAGAGCTGAGCCAACACACTTAAGCGCTAAACTGAGCCATAATCTAATTAATCTAACCAATCAAACAAAAAAGGAATCGTAAGGAGTTCCTCCCAATTTTCATGATGAACCAACCAATATGGGCCCATTTAGATTGACTCAATCCTTTGCATCTTTCCCATGGCACTTGGAAAGGGCTCACAGCTGGCAACTCTGCTGGGGACTTAAAACATTTTTCAAACTAAAAAATTATAGTAAGAGGACTATCGAATAGCTTTGAATATCTAGTTTGAGTCTAATTGAGAAATTGCCTTCGCATACATACAGATGCATCATTTGGGATCTCTTCCTATAATTAGAATTAAGCAAACTAAGTTCCTATTATCACTTAAGGATAATCTTCTATAAAGCTTCCCCGGATTGAGAAAGCAGCTCACCCAATCCTACGCACCTTTGTTCCTTATGATAGGGTAAAGGGTTTCACATACTGATCATTTCATTTGATACAACATAGTCAAATGATGAGGTGTATTACAACTCTAATGGATGGGACCCTTAAACCAATCCACCAAATGCATGTAATGGCCTTAGAACCAATCCCTAAGATTATGTGCACTCAAACATCATAAAACCATTTGGTGAAACCCAAATTCCAACCAGTGGTCAAACTTAAACTCCAAACCTTACCCAAGGAGATGTACCTGACTAAAATTTCCTTAATACCAAAGCCTCAAACACCAACCTGAGTATTTAAAAATGCCTAAAGCCTCAAACATTGACCTGAACATCTCAAAAATGCATAAAGCCTCAAACACCGACCTGAGCACCCCTATTTATCAAAAGCCTCAAACATCAACCTGAGCAACTTAAAGATGCCTAAAGCCTCAAACATTAATATGAGCATCCCTATTTACCAAAAGCCTCAAACACTGATTTAAGCACCTCAAATGACCAAAAAACCTTAAATCAGACATAAGCACCCGAATTTCTAAACTAGGGGCAATGCCTGAGTCATGCCTTCAAATCTTTGCTTATGCATTGCTTCCATCCACCAAAAGCCTCAAATACTGACTTGAGCACCCCTATTTCTCAAAAGCCTCAAACACTAACTTGAGCACCCCTATTTACTAAAAGCATCAAACACCAACCTGAGTACCTCAAATTAACAAAAAGCCTTAAATCAAACCTAAGCATCCGAATTCCTAAAATAGGGGCAATGCCCGAGTCATGCCCTCAAATCTTGGCTCGTGCATTGCTTCACTCAACCAAAAGCCTCAAATACAGACCTAAGCATCTCAAAAATGCCTAAAGCCTCAAACATTGACCTAAGCACCTCAAATTACCAAAAAATCTTAAATCAAACCTAAGCACCCAAATTCCTAAATTGGGGGCAATGCCTAAGTCATGCCCTTAAATCTTGGCTCATGTATTGCATCACTCTACCAAAAGCCTCAAACATCAACTTAAACACCTCAAGATACTAAAAAGCCTTACATCAGACCTAAGCACCTAAAATTCAAAAATTGGGGGCAATGCCCGAGTCATGCCCTCAAAGCTCGACTCGTAGATTGCTTCCTACTATCCTAAAGCCTTGAAAACTAACTTGAGCACTTTAAACCTTCGTAGGACCTCAAACACTGATTTGAGTCACCAAAACCTTAACAGTACATGCTTTTGAAATTGACCAATGACTGTATACTGCCACCTCCTTTTTTTGCTTCTTCCAAAGAACAACAATAATGATGGCTACTGCACCTACTGATCCTAGGGTTATGATGAAAGAAATGTTGTACCATCAAGAAACCCACTTCTGTAATATGCTGACTGAATATAATAACTCCCTCTAGAACACTATCACCACTAGCGAGAGACCATTTTGGCGAAAGTGAGAACTTTAATAAACACCAGCAAGAATGGTAATGCTTCTCTGATTCAAATTGGGGGATCAAATTAATAGCCTACTACCCAACCCAACGACAGTTAGATTGCTCAAGGGTCGGTTCCTGAAATAGGGTCCACCTCTAAAAGCATGCAAGATTAGATTTTGCCTCCTCTACAATCCAAATCTAAAAAGGCATCCACATGCCAAACTCCTTATCTAGATAGACTCAACTGAATCCTAGCTTAAACATTTGAGCCTTTCCTTGAAAGCATGCAAGACTTAACTTTGCCTGCCACTATTTACACCCTAGATAGGCATCCATATGCAACTTAGAACTTAAGCCTTTTTCAAAAAGCAACTTAACTAAATTGAACTAAAGACAAACTAGTTTGAGAATGCTTACCTGAAGCAGGATCAAGCTAGCTAACCAGATCCCGTCAACTCTGTAAGCTCGATTGTGGCTCAGGATAGTCTCTGCTAAAGCCATGCTACCTATCCCAGCACTTCGCTCCATCTATAGGACCAAATCAGTCACTCTTAGATCTCTCCAACCAACTGAACTAATCAGTACACAAATGCTCACTAAGTAGAAGACTAGAGCTTGAGCTCGAGTTCTGAATCTCTGATGCTCTAAATCTATGAAATTGAGCAGGTCCAAATACCGCTCCCTAGCCTCTACTACAAATAGGCCCAACATTCTCATAAAACTAATAAAAAATCCAGTCTTGGTTGGTGCAGCCACCGGAGCAATCTCACAATCACTGCCCAACAAATTTGCAAACTCCTTATATGTCGAGCACATATTCTCGTACTGTGTGCCAAAATCAAACACATGAGCTTGTGGATCCCATAGTTGCTGGCATGCATCAAGAAAAACTTGGTCAATCGATAAGCCTCTGAAAGTCACCAAAGAAGCCATACCTCATCGGCCTAAATTGATCTTTTCAAATTTTGCCAACCTCTTATTCCATCTTTGCAAGTCATAACTGATGAACGATTCTATTTTTGGGTAGAGTGCTTAAATTAGAAAAATCGGGCTCCGGGACATAGAATGGCATCGTTTTGAGGCCATAAATGAGGTATTTATAAGGCTCAAACTACTTACCCCTAGGACGTGCTGACATCGATATGCTTAAAATTAGCACCAATTCGGTACCATTTTAGTCCTATAGTGGATACCAAAATGGTACCGAATTAAGGGATTTTGGAATCGGTACAAGGCACCTCTGTACTGATTGCTCTCTAAATAAAGAGAGGGCAATTTTTCTATAAAAAAAATCAATCATTTTACTTAGAAGCTAATACTTCTAGACCTCAAGATTTTCAAAAATAATTTGGTAAATTGAGCTTGAGTTCTCTAAAAGCACTCACTCAGAAATTAAGTAGAATAATAAAAACCAACACTCAATCATCATGCATAAATATTTTGCTCAAACTACCCCTGATTTTCAAATAAAATAAGCAAGCAAGCAGTCAATGTAAAAACTCAGGATAGGTATTTTGTGCAAATTCAGTATAAAATAGGATAAGCAGTGCCAAGATCAAAACCATTAGATAAAACTCAATATAAGCAGTCAGTGCAACTTTCAAATCAAATTCATTAAATAGGTGTTCAGTGTAGCCCTATTCAGAATAAGCAATTAGTATAGTTATCAATCAGGCAATTAGTGTAGACTCAGTACAAATGGGGCAGCAAGTGCCAAGGTCAGAAAATTCAAATCAAAGAATCAGGCAACCAATCGACAATTAATGCAAACATGAAGTTAGTGCAATTTTCGAATCAATCATTCTAGATAGGCAAATCAGTGCAATCATGTACTAACATCCAGTATAGATAGATGAAGTAAGCAGAATAGACTTGCAAGAATAAAGATCCAATATTATCATAAATACATGAGCCAAGATTTTTATAAAAAAAGACATTACACTGAGGCAGTATCAATCTATAAAGTGCTATGAGGTTAGCTTCTAGACTACCCAAGCCCAAATCACTAGCCTATCCAATAGTAAACAAAAGCAGTGAACTCAATGATGCCTAAGGTCATTTTGCAATGTCCTGACTTGGTCCTCTAGGAAGCTCTCATGAGTAAGGGCCTCAGAAAAAGCCCCATAGAAATAGCCCCATAAATGTCATCTCCTTGCACCAACCAGGAGGAGGCTGCATGATAAGCAAACATCTCAAAGTCACTTGTTATTAATATACACACACACACACACCCCAAGCTGCCCTGTGGATAGACTGGCTAGTGGTCGGGGATGTCATCCATCAAAATATAAGAAGTCATGCCATGACGAGTGTCATATCTCACTTGCTGCATTTTCTCGTTGAGAAGATCGGGAACCTCAGAAATGATCGCCCTGCAACTAGCCTCCAACCTGGGTAGCAACAGTGGGCCCTACTCTTGCTCCATTTACCTAGTTTGTGGCGAGGGATGAGAAATGTTCATGTAACGCTTAAAGTCATTGAGTAGGGAATAAGGGGTGATTGGTGTTTAAGAGCTCATGGTTATAAAGTTTGGGTAAAAGATCAAGTAGTTAAAGGAGAGAAGAGCAAGGTAAGACAAAGGAGAGAGATATGAGTGGGGTAAATGGGCCACCACCACTTACCCCTCCCTTATTTATAGGAAAAGCGGAGTACGAGCCTCGCCCTTGCCCAAAAGATTAAACCTTTTAGGACCCATCCAAATTTGGATTAATGCATGAGTATAGTCAAAACATCTATGACAAAGCCCCAAACATAGTGGTACCTTCTGATCTAATAGAGAATTACAAAAAGGGCCTAAAAAATAAAAAAAAACTAAACTAACTTTGGAAAAATATTCTCAAAATTAGATGAAATTTGTACAGGATGTTCCAGAAATGACCACGATATGCTAGCTATGGTTCTCAAACTAAATTGTATTTGAAAGTATCGAAATCAAAGTTTGAAAGACCGAGCATTGATCAGCTTTGATCTCTCAAAGGGGGCAACCTATTGACCATGATTTTAGTACCAGGCTCTAGTAAATTCCATTACAGTTCCAACAACATGAGGGAATCAGCTCGATCGGACGTTGTTTGGGCTTTGAACAGATCTTTGGATTGAGCACTTCTCAAGCTTCAACCTTAAAACCAAAGGACATGGGAAGAAGGGTAATTTGCCTCAAGTGGTACTGAATTGCCTAGCGTTTGCATCAATTACCCCTGCATCGGTACCTATTTTACTTGTGTTGAAGCACATAATTGGCCTCGAATGGGAGCACTTTGGTACCAATCTAGAGGACATCGACACTAATTTCTCCCTAGCACATCACTCCTTTACCTATAAATATGGCACCTCCTTGTCACTTTCACCTCACCTTTTGTTGCTTAATTGAGTGCTTCTCAAGCTTTAACGACTCTTATCCTCTGTTTGATGATTCCAAGGTAATATAGTTTGACTTTGCTCTTTTTTCGTTGAGTTTAAAGGCCCAACTTGGTACTCAAAAGCAATCCTTTTGACTTTCAATCACACTTTAGTCTTCCTTAGACTAAAGCAAGTCCTCGTGCCTTACCTTAGCTCATTTGGACAGAGACTCAAACTCTTTGCTCGTTTAACTATAAAGCTTTGATCCGGTCGCAAAATAAATGCAATGGTATAATCACTAATCTTAATTGATGGTAGAACTTCGTGCAACAAATGCAAGGGTATAATCATTAATCTTAATTGATGGTAGAACTTCGTGCACCCTGATCCTCATACAAACAAGGTACGAAGGCATACCTATGGATTTCAGCCTAGATGTAATGTGCTAACTCTAAACACCAAAGGAATTGTCCGCTTTGGATCAAGCCAGTTCCATCCCATATTAGACCGGCAAGACCCGCACGATTTTGTCCTGCAAGTGAAATGGGAACTTCCCAGGAGGTCACTCATCCTAGGATTTCTGTCAAGTGAGCACGCTTAACCCATGAGTTCTTCCAACTCTCCAGCCATTCCACCAAAAGGCTACTCTGATAATTAGCTTCCCCTCTTCAATATATGATCCAATTCATTCATGTGTCCTGCATTTTACTACCCTAGCTAGCCTGCCATCCTAGAAGCTCGCTAGGAGACCTGCTCTACCTGCCCTCTTAAGATCGCTTTGCTGGGCTGGGATGTCATAGGCCCGCTAGCTTCCGCATGGTTCATCCTCGAACCATATATCTACTGGAGGGGATTCGACTCTGGTACCAAATTGTAATGCCCTGACTCCAACCATCAAAGGAATTGTCCGCTTTGGATCAAGCCAGTTCTATCCCATATTGGATCGGCAAGACTTGCACAGTTTTGTCCCGCAGGTGAAATGGGAACTTCCCAGGAGGTCACCCATCATAGGATTTTTATCAAGTGAGCATGCCTAACCTTGGAGTTCTTTCAACTCTCTAGCCATTCCACCAAAAGACGCCTCTAATGTTTAGTTTCTTCCTTTTTGATATATGATCCGATTCATTTTTGTTTCCTGAATTCCACTACCCTAGCTAGCTTGCCATCTTAGAAGCTCGCCAGGAGCCCTACTCCACTCGCCCTCTTAGGATCGCTTTGCTAGGTCGGGATGTCATGCCAAGTAGCAGGCCCCTAACCAAACTAGCCGATCAGGGCTCAAGGGAATGTGTTGCACGACCTGGAATTCTTGATAAACGAGGTTAGGGTCAGGCTCCCTTTCGAATTACTCACCTTTTCATAATTTATGCTTTTAATGCAATATATTGCTAATATTGCCATGCATTATGGGTATGATCATCCATCGATAATCCGACATTCATGCAAAACCCTGATTTTGATTTCTTAATTATGACCCAAATCGCTGATTCATTTGAAAGAAGCTAAAAATCTAGTTCTCGAACACAATGATTCAAGACTGGTGCATTTTATCCTTTTGGCACACTTAAAATGGAGTCCAAAATGGGGGGTTTTCCTTAGTCTTTCCCTAAAAAAAAAATAAATTAAGGTGGCAACTCTATCACATTAGACACCTGTCAAAGTGCTCTAAAGAGCTGACTCTACACACTTAAGCGCTAATACGAGCCATAATCTAATTAATCTAAACAATCAAACAAAAAAGAAACCCTAAGGAATTCCTCCCAGTTTTTGTAACAAAATTGCCAATGGGCATGTTTGGATCAACTACATCCTTTGGATCTTTCCTATGGCACTTGGAAAGGGGCTCACAGCCGCTGCTGCAGGACGCTAGAGAAGGTAGGAAATTGATGCCTAAGGCTCCTTTCATGCAAGTAAGGTTCCTGTGATCCCTTCCCTCTATTTTTAGTTGGGTTTTTATGTTTTTTTTTATATTTTTATTTTTGTTATATATACCATATATTTTTTTTGCAATTTATTTGTGTTAGATAATTCATTTTAGTAGTTTAATTTATTATTTAGGGTTTGTGATTAATTTTTGTTTAGTTTGGTAATTTATTTTTATTTAGGTTTATAAATTAGTTTATTTTATTGATTATAAAAAATACATTAGTTGTGAATTAGTTGATTTTATTAATTATTTGTTAATTATCTATTAATACAAATCAATTTATTTTATTCTTTATAAGTAAATATAAATGAATTAGTTACTTATTAGTTAATTATTTAGCTTAATTATCTGTTTATTAGCTATGAATTCATTTAGGTAAGAATTTTAGGAATTAGTTTATTCAATTGTTATTTACTTAATTATTAGTTAATTTAATTGGTTAATTATTTTAATTATTTTAATTTGTTTAATATTTGTAGTTGTTAATTAGATTGTTAGTTTAGTTAATTTAGTTAGTAATTCATTTAGTTTATAATTAGTTTATTTAAGTAGCTTAGTTTAGTTTAGTAGGTTAATTACTTTATTTTGTTAAGTAAATTAGTTTAGTTTAGTTAAGTACTTTAATTTGTTTTGTTAAATTCATACAACATGTGCAATATTATAACATTAGTTGTTCATTAGATTAGTTTCAATTAATATTTTATAATTGTAATGACTAGTGGATGTGATGAATTTCGGTTGATTGCCCGATGAATGAGCTATGTGAATGTGTTATTTTTTTTGTTACACAAAGATACTCGAATTTTTAAGGGAGAATCTGCTTGATTTTCTTCAGAATTTAAACTTTTTTGTTGCCTAATTTTCATTTTGAATTTTAATTTTACTAAGTGTATATGGTTTGTTATTGAATGATATATGTATGTTAATTATATATTTGTATATTATAGAATTAGATGGGGTAATTAATACTTGTTTGAATTGTTGAGTATGAATGAATTGAAGTGGAGGCCTAGTAGTGACTATGAACTGATTGGAGGATGCATTTGGATTATTAAAGTGTTTTTTTTAATATTTTGACTTTTTATAGGGAAACACTGTTGAAATTTATCTAGAAGTTACAACTATGCATAATATACTCAGGATTACTTAAAAAGCTTAATGATACTTCAGACAGTGATTAAGATTGAATCAATTGTTTAAGTTAACCTTAGTCACATGTTCGATGTCTTTCTCATCCGTATAGAAGAGAAGACATTGAATTGTCTAAGTTGGACAGTTTAGGAATATCTATTAGTAGAAAAAGCATGAGAATGATAAACTTTTATTACTTTCACATAAGTATATTTTTGTTGTATCTTCTTATGGTGTTCTCTTATTGCATAATGGCTTTAATAGAGCCACATTAATTTACATTTAGAGAACCATGGGGAGATACGGCCAAAATTATGGCAGGTGAATAGTGTAAAAAAGTTGTTTCACATTGACTATTGAAGTATCTGTTTCTAGATGTGTTAGGTTTGTACCAAATATAAAAGAACAATAGTAACTTTGGAGTTTAAAATTAGTACTGACTCAAATTTATTTCACCTTTTTTACACTTAACCAACATGGTGTTTAAATATTACTTAGAAAATCAGGTTCGATTGTGAATGGATGTACCAGATGTATGAGGTGAATGAGATATTAAAGAAAGAATTCTTGGATGGATTTGAATCATTTGTACAATTTGTAGTAGCTAATTTGAGTTACATGGATAGTAGGAAATTGAGGTGTCCATGTAAATATAAGAAGTGCCAAAATAGAGAATTCTTTGATGTCGACATAGTTGAGCTTAGCTTATGCAAGAATGGTTTTATGGACAACTATTATGAATGGAAATATTATGGCGAGCCTCGAGTTAGAAGTGGTTTGAGTCGGTCTTTTGGTGTATCATTGTATGGTCAAGTTTTGCAATTTTAGTCAGATGTAATCGAATGATACAATGAGATGATAATTGATACTGCCAGGCCAGAATTTGATTGGGTCAATATAGAGGAAGCATCGAACTTTGTAGAGCAAAGTTTTTTCGACGTGCTAAGTGCAGGGAACCATGAAGTGTGGCCTAGCCACAGAAATCACTTAATTCTATCTATGGTGGCACAAATTTACACATGAAATTGGAACACCACTTTTCTCAAGGATGCTACGATGATTTTGTATAGTTAATGAAGGAAGTGTTGCCAAAAGACCATTCTATGGTGGATAATTTCTATTGAACAAAGAAATTAGTTCCTGGGTTAAGACTAGCAGTAGAAAAGATTGATTGTTATTGAAATAATTGTATGATATACTAGGGCCTTGACTTTAAATTAAGAGTATGCAAGTTTTGTAATCTTCTTAGGTATTAA
Source organism: Jatropha multifida (assembly GCA_948099535.1). NCBI lineage: Eukaryota > Viridiplantae > Streptophyta > Magnoliopsida > Malpighiales > Euphorbiaceae > Jatropha > Jatropha multifida. Next base: position 23,988 of record CANUEX010105597.1, read on the forward strand.
AAGCGAGGCAAGGGGACAGGGAAAATACAAAGAGAGAAAGAGATCAAGAAAATGTATTACTTTCCTATGATTCCTCGCCTTCAAATGCTATATGCGTCTAATGCAACACATGAACAAATGAGATGGCATACTAAACTGTAATAGTCTATTTTTTTTCAGTGTTATTTTGCAGTGTCGGTAATAGTGATTTACCGATCTGTGAATAGTACCATCGGTATGGGACTTGGTATTATTTTGGTCTGAAAAAATTACTATACAAGTCTAATATTTTATTTAATATTTTTGGAGCATGTTGCATGATTTAGGTGGGTAGAAAATATTTCATGAATATTTTTGGAGAATTAAGGCATTTAATGAATAGTGTTTTCTAGTGTAGCATGTTAAGGAATAATTGAGGAATTATTTTTGTGGAATTAATTTAATCAATTGGTGGAGTTAAATAATAAATAGAGGAGAATTAATTGATGAATATTTAGAGCCACTGGATGAGAATACTAGAGACTCGATCATAGCCATTCATTTGGCATAAAATGAATAAGTCAAATTTGACTTTTCTACTTAAAAGTTACCACTCATCAAGCAACACTATTCACTCATCTTCTTCTTCACCTTTTCCACACCACTTTCTCTCTCCATCTCCTCCATTTTCTTCATTTTCTCTACCTCTAAACTAACTCAAATTTCAAGAATTAAACCAAAGGTTAGTGAATAAACCTTAAGAAACAAGTAGAAGAAGTAGAAATTGGTGACTAGAAGCTAAGGAATTTGGAGTTACTACTCAAGTAAGTAAGTTGTGATTTTTGAGTTTTGTGAATTAATAAGTAAAATTTAATGTTTAGACTTGTAATTGATGCATTAAGTCATGCTCCATCTATTTCTTTGTTAATCTTTGATTTTAATGGGTATTTTTGCTACTTTGAAGAAGTTGGAGAACCCTCTACTAAAGGGAAGGAGAAAGCCAAGGATTGAGGGTTTCCAAGCTTCTTAAAGCTTATTCTAAAGGTTAGTGCAATAGTAATTCACTTCCCCTCTCATTTTCTTCAAGTTTCAAATCTTTAGGTTTCGAGTGAATTTTGAGTTCTTGTTGATTTTGTTGGGGAATTGCTTAATTGATTATTTTTACATGATTTTCCATGTATTCTAAGCCTGATAAAATGCTTGAGTGGGGAAAAGAATAATTCCTCTTCATTTCCCATGGTTGGCCGAACCTCCCTAAGAGGAAGGCCTTTGGTTTTGCTTCTTGCCTTTGGTTCCTTTGATGGTAAATGTGTCTTTGAAAGGTGTTCCTTTAAGTGAGTGTGATTATTTTAAAAAGGAAACACTTTCCCTTTCCTTTTCAAGGTTGGCCGAACCTATGGTGGGTGAAGGACACCTTGTTCTTTTGATTTCTATGCTTGATTTTAACTTAAATGAGTTTGTTAATAAGCAATTTAATGGTGGTTAAAATCTCTTTCTTGAATGCTAATGTTTGAGAGTTTTTGTAAGACTTAAGGAAAGCTTTAAATGTGGGAAAATGAGTTTGTAGGCTAAATATGTTTAAGTAAAGGTTTAATGTCTTAATTAAGTATTTTGACTTGAAATGTCGGGGTTTGAGGAAGGGAAAACTCCTTCCTCTTTATTGACCTAAGGAGGTCGAACCACCCTAAGGTGGTAAGGCATGTTTTTGTTTTCTCTAAATGTTAACTTGAGGTACTTTAAGCTATGTATATGGAGGTATTATGAAAGTAAGGTTTTTGTTTGAAATATGAATTGATTTTGTTGAATTTCACAAGTTGTAAGTTAAGGAGATTTTGAAATAATAAGTACTAAGTTAAGAGGTATTTTGCTAAGGGATTATGTATTAGAAATAAGACTATTTGTAAAGGAAATGACTTGTTTTAGCTCAAGTATGGATGGTTGAGATGTACTAATATGAAGTTATTCTAGTTATTGAGCATGCTCGGCTTTAATGCCATTCCGTTATGTGATGAGCTATGATCATATGCTAGGCTTTGGATGCCATTCTGGGTAAGCGAACGCACTTACATTCTCGTAAGTGGACGCGCTTACATTCTAGTAGTGCTTTCGCAGACCCCATTTTGGTGGCGCTTTCACAGGGCACATTCTTATGTTGCTTCCACAGGCCACATTCTGTTTAGACATTTATGTAACTAAATCTGGTTATATTTCTTCCAGAATACATATGAGCCTTAATTAAGAATAGTTATGTTCTGTTATGAAAGAAAAGGAAATGTATTTGTAATTACATAATTTTTCTTATATTTATCAAATCTTGAATTTATTTTTAAGAATGAATTTCTTTGTGATTTTTGAAATATTTTAATTTAATTAGTACGTCTTCAATACTTATTATATATTTGGTTTGAGATTTGTGCTTTGGTAATTCTTTGTTATTTTATCTATAATTATTTAGCACCACTGAGTCTTCCACTTAGCGCGTTGATTTTCATCACGCGCAGGTTGTGAGTAGTAGGTGCTACTTGAAGTTCAGAGGTGTAACATTAGAGAAGAAGCTTATTTTTGGGTAGGACATGTATTGAGATGTAAATTTTGGCATGTATAGAAATATTGTAAAAAGTTTGAGGTTGTAAATATTGAGTTGTAAATTAATGAGATTTGAGATTAATTAAAATGTTTTATCTTTATGTGAATTTAAAGTGAATGATCATTAGCTATTATTTCTTTGAATTGATGATATTATGTTAAGATAGCACCTAGGATAATTGATGTGATTATATAGAATTGCTGCGTGATCTATTGTATTGATTCGGAGTTTTGGGGTTTGGAGGAGTAAATATTGGAAGTGTATTTGTTTTCTTTATGTGGCAAGTGGATTTTAGGGGAAACTCTTATGAATTTTTCTTAGGAATTTCCCTAAAACCTTTATATTTTAAATTTTAATTACTTGCCTCCTTATGAAAACTTAGCCACTTCTAATATATGATTTAGATTATTAAGTAAGGTAAGACGGTGCATCCGGCACCGAATGTGGCATTCGTCATCTGGTCCTCTAGGATTGGACGGTGCGTGTTACATGAACATGAAACTGAGGATGGTGTAATGACTCATCAATCTGACTCAAAATCATGGAAGCATTTGATACAAAATATTCTTTATTTTCATCTTGGATAAGAAATGTGAGATTGGGTTTGTGTACAGATGGGTTTCAATTGTTCGACAAATCTAGTCAACAATATTCATAGCCGGTCATGATCACACCATATAATCTATCGCCCTCAATGTATATTAAAGAAGAGTATATGTTTTGTGCACAATTACCAATCCAAAGTATAAAATTGATGTCTTTTTGTAACTTTGATTGCAAAACTGAATCATTTGTGGGAGTTAAGATTTGATACATTTGATGTTTTAATTAAGCAAAATTTAATACTATGAGCTGCTTTGCTTCAGACCATCAATGTTTGTCCAACATTAGCAATGTTGTCCAAATAGAGTAGCATAAGTAAGCTTGCTTGCCCTATTGCATGGAAAATACTGATGTATATGACTTTGAGAAATGTGAAAAGCAATGTTGCTTGACTGTCACAAAAAATTCCTACTAATGACCATCCCTAGAGGCTGAACTGGCAATGGTTTAAAAAGAATAAAGTCATTTCTAAGCCACCTCCACCTCTAAAGTCAGGATTAGAGATATTAGCTGAAATTGAGGAGCTAGGACATATGAAAGTGACCGACATCAGTGTAGAAGAAGTAAATAGTAGGGGTTTATAAAAAAGTGGATGGAAAAAAGAAGCATATTTTGGGATTTACCATATTCGAATACACTTTTTATCTGGCATAATCTTGATGTTATGCACATTGAGAAGAATGTGTTCGAGAATCTCTTTAAAACTGTTATGAATATTGAGGGAAAATCTAAGGACAATGCTAAAGCTCGAGCAAATATGAAGGAAATTTGTCGATGACCTAAACTAGAATATAATGCATTGACTGGGAAGTTTCCAATGCCTTGTAGACATGAATAAATATAGACTATTTGGTATGAAAAGCCATTATTGTCATATTTTTATGCAACGGTTGATCCCCATAGCATTTAGTGATATTATTAAGAAGAGTATGGGAAGCAATGATAAAGTTGAGTCTCTTTTTCAAGGAATTGACAAGCATTGTTATTCGATACAATGATATGGAATGACAAGTAGGGGAAATTCTAATCATCATTTTTAAATTGGAGTGGATTCTCCCACCAGGGTTCTTTGATTCCATGGAACATTTAATAATTCACTTACCATATGAATGTTGTATTGTAGGACGATACAATATAGAGTGGATGTATCCATTTAAGAGGTAAATCATTCAAACCATTTATTAAATTTTTTGTAACCTTAGATAAAGTATGTTTCTACTTTAATTTTCTCTCTATCAAATTAGGCACTTGCACAAAATAAAAGAGAATATCCATAATAGGGCTAAGGTGGGATCTACTTGCAATGCATGCTTGGTTGAGGAAGCTTCAACTTTCTATTTGCATTATTTCGAACCACTTGTTTACACAAGAAATTATTAAGTGCCAGGGAATGATGATTGGGGTGATTGAATGGAGATAGACTTCACGAGAAATTTGTCGATTTTTATATACACTAGGCATACAATTGGACAAGCAAAGAAAAGGAGATTGACTGATATAGAGATACGTGTGACTCAAAACTATATTTTGTTGAACTGCAAGGAGGTTGCCCTATTTTACTGTAAGTTTGTTGATGACCTCTTCTTTAGCCTTGTACAAACAATCGTTTCACAATTACTAAAACCTAGTTTGATGCTTGTATAATAGGATATATGTTGATAATTTACAAACATGCTATCTTGAGTTGACAGATAGTGCTATTGATGCAAGACTAGATGAAGCATTTGCAAGTTAGTTCAAATATTATATAGGTATCCTTCAACAAAATTTCAACATTAAACCTCTTAATCATCATCAATTTTAAAAACATAGTAATACAATATTTGTATTTCATGCAGTAATATTAGGAACAAATTCATAATTGATCTAGCAAAAGGATCTAGTCCGGTAGCAAATGCTTAGTATGGCTACTGTGTTAATGGTTATGAGTTTCACAATGAGGGTTATGGGACAAAAAGAAAAGCGATGGACAATGGGGTTCGTATAAAAGGGTCCAACTACAATGATGCATGCAATGATTTTTATAGGAAATTGGTAGAGGTTTTGGATTTAGAATATCCATCCTAACCGATAAAAGCACAATCTTATTCAACTTTGAATGGTTTGATCCAATGCCTAATATGGGGATGAAGATTCATTTGAATTATAATCTTATTAATATTAATCATAAAAGAGGATGCACGAAGAATGAACCATTCGCATTGGCAATGCAAGCTGCACAAGTCTATTATGTCCCATATCCATCAATGAAATGAGATCAAACAGAATGGATGGTAGCGTCTGAAATCAAGGCTAGAGTGATGGTAGAAGGATTGCAAATAAAGCAGTCTGCTTTAAACTCCACATTTGACCCATTTCAAGAAGATAAGGTCAATAGACATTCGGTGTGAGTATTGGAAAACATTTTACTGAAAGACTGGATGATGAAAATAGAACCTTTATCTACATAGGTTTATTAGATGAAGATGAGGGTGAAGAATATGTGGTCCTAGGTACTTCAGAAGAGGAAGAAGAAGAAGAAGAAGAAGAAGAAGAAGAAGAAGAAGAAGAAGAAGAAGACAAAAATAATTAAATGTGTTATACTATATGTAATATAGATAATAAATAGATATAGTAGTTAATTGCTCCTATTATACAAATAGCACTCTTATTCTTGCATTCATGTCATAATGTTATTTTCTTAAGGTTTTAATTTTGTATATATATAAAGGCATCTTCGTACTATGTATAGATGACTATAAGAGTGGGGGCATCATCTTCAGACATGCCGGCCAGGGAAGTTATGGAGGCCATGGTAGAGAACATTGTAACAGTTCCTTTTTTAGAGTCTTTCTCAGTGTCGGTAATAGTGATTTACCGGTCTATGAATACTACCATCAGTCCATGACTTGGTATTATTTCGGTCCAAAAAAATTACTATATATGTCTAATACTTTATTTGATATTTTTGGAGCATGTTTGCATGATTTAGGTGGGTAGAAAATATTTTATGAATATTTTTAGAGAATTAAGGCATTTAATGAATAGTATTTTCTAGTGTAGTATGTTAAGGAATATTAAGGAATTATCTTTATGGAGTTAATTATTTAATTAATTGGTGTAGTTAAATACTAATTAGAGAAGAATTATTTGATGAATATTTAGAGTCATTGGATGAGAATACTAGAGACTTGATCATAGACACTCATTTGGCATAAAATGAAGAAGTCAAATTTGACTTTTCTACGTAAAGTCACCACTCATCAAGCAACACTTTTCACTCATCATCTTCTTCTTCTCCACCATCTCCACGCCATTTTCTCCTTCTTCTTCTCCTCCATTTTCTTCAATCTCTTACGTCTAAACTACCACTAAACTACCAAATTAAACAAAAGATTAGTAATTAAACCTAGAGAATTAAGTAAGAAGAGTAGGAATTTGGAGTCTTTAAGCTTAGAATTGGAGGTTATCACCCTGGTAAGTAAGTTGTGATTTTTGAGTTTTATGAATTAATAAGTAGAATTTGAGGTTTAGACTTGTAATTGATGTATTAAATCATGCTCCATCTATTTCTTTTGTTAATTTTTTATTATAATGTGAATTTTTCCTACTTTGAAGCAGTTGGAGAACCCTCTTCAAAAGGGAGGGAGAAGGCCAAGAATTGAGGCTCTCCAAGCTTCTTTAAGCTTGTTTAAGAGGTTAAAGCACTAATATTTCTTTTCCCCTTTCATTTTCTTAAGTTTTCAATTTGTAGGTTTTTGAATGAAATTTTGAGAATCATGTGAATTGTGTTGGGGAATGAGTATTTATATGTTTTAACTTGATTTTGAATGATTCTTAAGCTTGGTAGAATGCTTAAAAGGGAAGGGAAACACTTCCTTCCCCTTTTACTAAGAGAGGCCAAACCTCCTCAGGAGGAAGAGCCTTTAGTTTTGTTTCATGCTTTTGTGTTCTTTTGTACTTAATGTGTTCTTGAATGGTTTTCCCTAAGATTAATATGGTGATTTTGAAAGGAAGCATTTTCCCTCTTGATTTGGAAGTGTGGCCGAACCTTCGTTAGGTGAAGGACACTATGTTTTCTTTCATTTCTAAGTTTGATATCCACTTAAATGAGTTTGTTAATAAGTAAGTTAATGATGGTTAAAAACCTCTCTCTTGTATTTCAATGTTTAAGAGTTTTGCCAAAACTTTAAGAAGGTTTGAAAGTGGAATAGATGGGTTTTAAGACTAAATGCTTTTAAGTTATGGTTTTAATGTTTTGATTAAGTATTTTTGGCTTAAATTATGATGTTTTAAGGAAGGGAATTCTTTCCCCTTTTGATGACCTAAAGGAGGCTGAACTACCCTAAGTTGGTAAGGCATGTGTTTTGTTTTTCTTAAATGTTAACTTAAAGTATTTTAAGCTATGTATATGGAGGCATTATGAAGGTAAGGTTTTTGGTTGAAACATGAATCGATTTTGTTGAATTTCACAAGTTGTAAGTTAAGAAAATTTTGAAATAATAAGTACTAAGTTAAGAGGTATTTTGCTAAAGACTTATGTATATGAAATAAGGTTATTTGTAAAGGAAATGACTCATTTTGGCTCAAGTATGTATGGTTGAAATGTACTAAGATGAAGTTATTCTGGTTATTGAGCATGCTCGGCTTTAATGCCATTCTATTATCTGATGAGCTATGATCATATGCTAGGCTTGGCTTGGGATGCCATTCTGAGTAAGCGGACGCGCTTACATTCTGTGAAGCGAATGTGTTTACATTTTGGTGGTGCTTCCACAGACCACATTTTGGTGGTGCTTCCACAGACCACATTTTGGTGGTGCTTCCACTGACCACATTTTGGTGGTGCTTCCACAGACTACATTTTGGTGGTGCTTTCACAGACCACATTCTGTTTAGACATTTATGTAACTGAATCTGGTTATATTTCTTCCAGAATACGTATGAGCCTTAACTAAAAATATGTTCTGTTTTGTTATGAAGGAAAAGGAATTGTATTTGTAAATATGGAATTTTTCTTACATTTGTCGAATCTTGAATTTATTTTTAAGGATGAACGCTTTTTTATATAATTATGATTTTGTTAACTTATGGTTAAGTTTTCATATGACTAATGTTTTAAGTATTTTTAGTATAATGGAAATTTTACGATTTATTTCTAAGCATTTCTTTTATATGAAATATGTTTAAGTACCTTATTTAGCACCATTGAGTCTTCCACTTAGATTATTAAGTAAGGTAAGACGGTGCTCCGACACCGAATGTGGCATTCATCGTCTAGTCTTTTGGGATTGGGCAGTGGGTGTTACATTTAGTGGAATCAGAGCATAGGGTTAGTCGATTCTAGGATATATGATTTGGTGTGAGAGTTTATCTTGTTTGGAGTAATTACATAAGTGATTTAAGTTAAATACATGTCATATTAGTTTGTTTTGGGAACTTCTCTCTGATGTGAGCCTGTTTGTCTTTGTTGGCATTCAGTATGTCTCAGCATCTGTCTGATGAGGAGGTGGATAGTTATGCCCCTCCAGAGGGTGCTCTGCTTGAGGGTGGTATGCCATTCAGTGGTGCCACTGGTGGTGTTTTGGGGTTTGAAGCAGAGAGCTCCTCGGCCGCAGGACAGGCTGCTGTGGGTCCTAATTAGGGTGATTTTGTTCAGCAGTTGGTAGTTGCATTGAGGCAAGTTGCGGGAGCTGTTCCCAGGCTCCAGCCACACCGGTCCTTGTTCCAGTCCATCCCTCGATTGAGAAAGTATGATGCTGTTGATTTTATGGGTTGGAAGGATGATGTGCCTTTCGTAGCAGAGTTCTGGCTCCGAGCTACAGAGAGGGTTTTCGAGCAGATGCATTGTACTCCTTGGGATAGATTGATTTGTGCTAATTCCTTATTGAAGGAAGAGGCTTATTTATGGTGGGAGTCCATTATAAAGGTAGCTAGAGCTGAGGATGTGACGTGGGATTTCTTTTTATCTGAGTTTCGGGAGAAGTATGTAGGGGAGCTTTATATAGATCAGTGGGTAGCAGAGTTCCTTGAGCTTATGCAGGGTCGGATGACCGTTTCTGAGTATGAGCGGGAGTTCCTACGATTGAGTAAGTATGCTTCTAAGCTGATTTCTTCTAAGGAAGATAGGTGTAAGAGGTTCAGGAAGGGATTATTAGATGAGTATAGGATGCATTTGACATCCCAGCCTCACACCACACTAGCTTTTTCAGTGAAGGCTGCTTTAGATCTTGAGGTGTTCCGAATGGAGAGTCAAGCTAGAGGTTAGAGGACCCAGCAGAGTAGTCAGTATAAGAGGTTTCAAAGTGCTACATCTGGATAGACCTCTGGGGTCCAGTTTCGCAGCAAGAGGTTTAGAGGTGGTCCACAGACGGGATTCAGACCAGGTCAGAGATTTGGCCAGGGTACATATGCGAGATCAGCTCCTCAGGCTACATCTATTGCTAGTGGTGGAGGTGTTGCATGGTCAGGATATTTGGTTTGTACTCAGTGTGGTGGGAGACATGTTGGACCGTGTAGGAGAGTCGCGAGCGCTTGTTTCAGATGTGGGTCCACTGAGCATATGATTAGGGATTGCCCGTTGGCAGCGACTGGTTCAGTTCATCAAGTTGGGAGGCCAGCTCCCTATGTTCAGAGAGGCAGAGGCAGAGGCCATGGTGATGCACATGGTACTGGGAGTCAGAGGCTGATTTTTGAGACAATAGATAGACCAGAGGTTAGAGCACCGGCGAGGGCCTATGCTATTAGGAACAGAGAGGAGCAGGATGCTTCAGACATCATTGCAGGTACTTTCTCCATCTTTGATACTTTTGTACTTGCTTTGATTGATCCGGGCTCCACGCATTCATATATATGCATACATGTGGGTAGATTGGGTAGTATGCATGTTGACATATTGGAGCACAGCATTGAGGTCACTAATCCTTTGGGTTAGAGTGTTGCAGTTGACCGTGTGTTTAGAGATTGCCCTATAGGCATTCATGGGTATGTGTTCCCGGGAGATTTGATAGAGTTGCCTTTCTTGGGGTACGATGTGATATTAGGCATGGATTGGCTGTCTAGACATAGGGTTATTGTTGATTATAGACATAAGAGGATTACACTTCAGACTCCGTCTAGAGGAGAGATTGTAGTTGTGGGGGAGAGGATGAATTACCTCTCCAATGTTATTTCAGCCATTACAACTAGGAGGATGATTCAGCATGGCTGTGAGGCATTCTTAGCCTGTGTAGTCGAGCCTGAGCAGAGATCTCCTAGTGTCTATGAGATTCCGATGGTATGTGATTTTTTGGATGTGTTTCCCGAGTATTTGCCTAGTTTACTTCCTGCGAGAGAGGTTGAGTTTAGTATTGAGGTTATGCCGGGTACTGCACCGATGTCCATTGATCCGTATCGGATGCCTCCTACTAAGCTGAGGGAGTTGAAGATTCAGATTCAGGAGTTGCTCGATAAGGGTTTCATACGACCTAATGTATCCCCTTGAGGCGCTCCAGTTTTGTTTGTGAAGAAGAAGGATGGCACTTTAGGAGTCTGCATTGACTATAGGCAACTTAATAAGGTGACAGTGAAGAATCATTATCCATTACCTCGGAAAGACGATTTATTTGACCAGTTGAGAGGAGCCACAGTATTCTCAAAGATTGATTAGAGGTTAGGGTATCATCAGTTGGGAGTTAGAGAGTCAGATGTGCCTAAGACTGCTTTCAAGATTCGTTGTGGCCACTATGAGTTTTTAGTGATGCAATTTGGGTTGACTAATGCTCTAGTAGTGTTCATGGATTTGATGAACTAGATCTTCCATCCTTACTTGGATCAGTTCGTGGTGGTTTTTATTGATGATATTTTGGTGTACTCTCCAACTAGAGAGGATCATGATCACACTTACGGACAGTACTGCAGACGTTGAGAGATCAACGGTTGTATGCTAGGCTCAGTAAGTGCGAGCTTTTGTTGACTGAGATTACTTTCTTAGGTCATGTTGTGCAGAGGGTATTCGGGTATATCCAAAGAAGATTGAGGTAGTACTTGATTGGAAGCCACCCAAGAATGTCTCAGAGATTTGCAGTTTCTTAGGTCTGGCTAGATACTACAAGAGGTTTGTCAAGGGGTTTTCCCTTATTGCAACCCCTTTAACTAGACTTCTTCATAAGGATGCCCATTTTAAGTGGTCAGATAGATGCCAGAGTAGTTTTGAGAGGCTTAAGGCGATGCTTACTGAGGCTCCAATTTTGATACAGCCAACTCTAGGCAGACTATATGATGTTTATAGTGATGCTTCGCATAATGGTCTGGGTTGTGCACTTATGCAGGAGGGCAAGGTAGTTGCTTATGCTTCACGACATCTTAAGCCACACGAGAAGAACTACCCTGCCCATGATTTGGAGTTAGCAACTATTGTGTTTGCTTTGAAGATTTGGAGGCATTACTTGTATGGTGAGTGATGTCACTTGTATACAGATCATAAGAGCCTTAAGTATCTGCTTACGCAGAGAGAGCTTAACTTGAGGCAGTGTATATGGTTAAAGCTACTTAAGGACTATGATTTCACTATAGATTACCACCCGAGTAGAGCTAATGTAACACCCGCCACCCAATCCCGGAGAACCAGATGGCAGATGTCATTTTCAGTGTCGGAGCACCGTCTTATATCACTTACTAACTCTAGATCACATATTAGAAGTGGTTATATTTTCATAAGGATGCAAGTAATTAAAAATTTAAAAATAATATTTAAGGAAATTCCTACGAAAATTTCGCAAGAGTTTGCCCTAAAAATTAACTTGCCACACAAAGAAAATATACACACTTCTAATATAATTTCTCCAAGCCCCAAAACTCCAATTCAACACATTATGCCACAAGCACTTCTAAATGGTTGCATTAGTTTACTTAAGTTCTATCATAATA
>CANUEX010105632.1:0-18862 GCA_948099535.1 Jatropha multifida
TTATTCAATAAATTTTCGGGCGAACCAAAATGATTTTCGATCCCCATAATATTACGTGGCGTAATATTATTGGCTAATAATTTACAATTTAAATTTAAATGGGAATGTTTCGAAATAAAAATTTCAGGGTATTATAGTTTATTATTATGATCAAGTTTAATAAAATAAATAAGTAAAAAAAATTAAAAATTGAATTTATAGAAGAAGAGGGTAGTTTTTTTTTTTTTAAAGATGGAGTGTTTAGTTTTGTGGTATTCATTTGAAAATTTCACTAAATTTTGTGAAATTTGGTATAGTTATATTCAATTCCATGAAATTAAATTTTTAGAATTGAAATTTACATTTTTTTTATTTCAAATACATATATATGAATTTCTAAATAAATTTCACAAAATTTTATGAAATTCATTTATTACAAACGACTCTAAAAGTTTAGAGACCATAAAAATATACTCCTTCCATTCTATTTATATAGAGAAAATTTCCTTTTTGGGCATTTTATTTATATAGAGAAATTTTCCTAATATAGCAATTTTGGGACTAATGCCAAGAAAAAAAGTCTAACATACCTTTACTTTGATTTATGATTAAACATTGATTTTGGAAATATTTCAAGAAAGTGGCAAATATTATTATGGTTGGCATTTAATGTTTAAAAATTAACTGAAACGTGCATAAAAAATTATGAGATTCAAACACATTTTGCACACAGATTAATTTCACTAAGTAACTCGTGCTTCACATTTAAGTATGCACATATAATGAAATTTACTTATAAATATTAATTTAATCGTGTTTTGTTGCTTCTGTTAATGAGATAACTAGAAATGTGAAGATTGATGCTCATATTTGCAAGATTGTTTGCAAACTTCTATAACAAAATGTGGACATATGAAAAAAATTGCGCACACTTACAATTTAGTCCTAATAAACAATTTTACCTTTTAGTTAGTCCACACGTACAATAGAAATATATGAACATTTTTATATGATAGCACACATATATTAAAAATGTGTGCTGTTATATAAAAATTAAGATTCAGTAAACATATTAAGTAGTGAATGTTGCACTTCTAAAATTAAGGTTTTTTCTTTTATTAGCTTTTCGTGCCTCTTCTGAAACGTTAATTGGTGGTGTTATTGTTTCAAATTTCACAAAAGGGAATTGTTCAGTGGATGGCAAGAAGATCAAATATAAGGATTGATTGTTGAGTATAGGTACAACTTCTAAAATTGCAAGCAAATTTTGAGGGATCGTATTGAAATCAAAAGGAATGACTGTATTCATGGCGTTTGTGGATTAAATTTTAGAGTTATAAACTCATCTCTGTTTAAATGAATTTAGTTTTGAAAATTTTGGCTCCAAATTTTAATTTTTTACTTGCAAATTTAATAAAGCAAAATAAAGAATTCGAGCTTAAAAATTTTGACTCTAATTTCTTTTCAACTTTAACATTAATTTTTTCAATAGAAATTTAATATTGAGATTTTAGTGCGTAATTACAATTACATAGCTCATATTTTTTTGTTATTGAAAGTCTAAATAAATGAAATATCTTATTTCAATAACTAATTATTTCTTTTATCATTTATCACATTTTATTGAAAATTAAAAATTAAATTAATATTTTTTTAGGGATAATTTAGAAAGAAATCAATAAAAAAATTAACTCCTTAATTCTAAAAAAATTCTGACTTTGTCTGTATAAACAGAACGGAGCGAGTATTTTTTATAAGAAAGAAAAAACGTTTTAAAATTAAATTTTACAGCTGAAGTAGGAGACTATTGAAAACGAAGGAACGAAATAGACCGACACAGTAGTTTCGCTTAGCAGAGATTTTGAATTCTTTTGATAGCTCTTATTAGAGCAGACAAACAAGATAATATAATATGGTAAGTTCTTTAATCCATCGATCTTTTTCCCTTGCGATTCCCGTAATTTAACTTCTCTTCTTAATTTTTGCATTTTCTATTGGTTTCCTTCTCTTTAGATTTGTTCAAGTTATTCAAAAAAATTGGATCGAATATCCGTAATCTTTTACTTGTACTCTTCTTTCAATACTGAATCCTCAATTTCGCCAGTTTGAACGGAACAATGGTTGATTGCTTTGCGAGTCTGAGTGTTGATGGTTTTTGATTTTAAAGTTATAATGTATTCGAAATAGTCTAATTGTGTGGAAGTAAGAGATGATAAGTTGATAATTTTACATCGTTTCTTTGTTTAGCTCATCAAATGTACCAATTTCAAAAGTAAAAACTGACCCCCCCAAAAAAATCCCACTTGTGATTCCTATCCAGGACATGAGATTATTTGGGTTTTGTTCTGTGCATTGGAATTGCTAGAGTTTTCTTTATCTGGAAGGATCTCTCTTAACCAGTGGGCATAAGGTGTAAAGGGATCTGTTTCGTTTCTGGGTTTGATAATGGACTGAATAAAAATGAGAAGGAAGCAAGAAACTAAATCTCTTTTGCAGTGATTTACTTTAAGCCTTCCCATTCAAATATGAATTTATTATTTTTTGTTATACATATCTTCTAATTTCACAATAAGTATTTCAAAATTTTTTCCAATTTTATATTTTAATTTTTTAATTGAACAGTGGATATAGAAACAAAGGATTCATAAAGCTGACCCCAATTGGTTTGAGATTAAAGCTTAGTTGTTATTATTGTTGTATATCTTCTAATTATCTTGAAATGCTTTATGTAACAGTGTTCACTAACTTATGTCATTGATTTAATTCTATCAGCTGTGATATGAGTGCAAAAGCACTAATGGTTTATGTTCCTCTATGTACTAGATTCATTTTGTCCTTCTTATAAGTCGACAAGGAAAAGTGAGGTTGACAAAATGGTATTCGCCTCATTCACAGAAGGAAAGAACTAAGGTAATGGCTAAACTTTTGTTCTTTTATATATTTACATTAGGGATTTCATATTTTGAACTAAATATTCCTTCTCTCTCATTTTTGTTTGTATGGTTTGACAAAACACACGTATTAAGAATTTAGTCAATAAAAGTTATTTTGCTCTTTTTTTCCCCTTAGCTCATTAAGACATTAATAAAAAATTTTCATTTAATGAAGGAGCATAAAAATTATTATGGGAATAAGTAATTTTTTACATGCATAAATTTAAAAACCTTTCAAACATTTTGGGACATCCAAAAAAAGAATAACAAGCAAACAAAATAGAATGGAGAGATTATCTTTTAAGAGGGCCATGATGATGATAAATTGTTGGTCTTAGTGGCATATATTCTGTAGAAAATTCTTCTAAATCATATTGAGCTTTCTTAACATTATTAATATTTATTCGAGTATGGCAAATTGTGAAGGTTGTTCGTGAGCTCAGTGGGGTAATTCTGACTCGAGGGCCCAAGCTTTGTAATTTTGTTGAGTGGAGGGGATATAAAGTTGTTTATAAAAGGTAATGCAAGAATATAACAGTACCTTTATTGTTATGTGGAGACTCTGTTAAGTATGTTATTCCATCTTAGATCTGATCTATTGTTGCTTCCAATGCATATGAAGGTATGCCAGTCTATATTTCTGCATGTGCATTGATCAGGATGATAATGAGTTGGAGGTCCTCGAAATAATCCATCATTTTGTTGAGATTCTGGACCGATACTTTGGCAGTGTGAGTGAACTTCAAACTGTCTACTCATTTCCTTTCAGGCTCTTTGTTTCTTGGAAAATGATTTGATGGTAAATATTTTTTTTATAGAAAATATTTTCTGAGACGATGAATTATTTTATGATGTTTGTTAGGATGCAATAATTGGTATTGGAATTGTGTGTTTGGTGTATTGAGTGGGTATGCATAATAAAAATATATGACCTTTGTGTGTTTGGTGATTTGCATTAATCTATACAACAAAAACAATAATTAAGCCTTAGTCCCAAACTAGTTGGGGTCGGCTGAATGAATCATTTATTACCGTATTCGTTTTGTTTAATAATAGCAAGAAGTAAACAAAGCATAAAATAAGAAACAAAGGATTTTGAAAAAAAGAAAGTAATTTTGGTGAAAATTTTGAAAATCGTTTGCTTTATTAACTAATATACGAGCATAAGCCAGACAATAATGAAAAAGCCTTAAGCATATGAGTGGTTGAGTCAAATATATGAATCTTTTATCTCCGTTATGTTCTTCATAATTAATCTCCAGTCCAGAGACAATAGATTTTTGGCTACCACTTTCCTATAAGTGGGTCTCAAAGTTCAGTTATGATGGTTTTTGATCTCTGGTAGAGGCTGATCGGAACTCTAAATGGTGACTTGCAGTCAATGTGATCAGTCATTTTGTGGACTTGTCTTGTTATGGGAATTATCTTGTGGATACTTGAAGGATTTGTGAGTTTGCTAAATTCTTGAAGGAAATCCTGTTTTCAAAATGAATTGTTATTTCTTTGAAAATGACCATGTCTTTTTAAGGGAAAATAAAAAGAGCCATGCCACATGGTCCTACATTTTGATTTTTCGGTAATTGATTGTGCTTCCATGCAGGTGTGTGAGTTGGACTTGATCTTCAACTTCCATAAGGTAGTGTTTATTTGCCTTCCAGTCAGGATTGTTTCATGTTTCATTGCTTCCCTCCTTTAACTTAGCATTGGAAAGTTAACTTTGTTGTATGGTTATCAGTAATTATGCTACAGTCGGTAATTAAATTAGATTATTATTGTTTATTTTGTGTACATGGATGTGAAATGTTCTTTGCTTAGTTGTTTGCTTCTTTAACATGGAAGGCCTATTATATATTGGATGAACTTTTGATCGCTGGTGAGCTTCAAGAGTCAAGCAAGAAAACAGTTGCCAGGCTTATAGCTGCACAGGTATGACTTCTTTTGCCCACAGTTTCATCAGTTTTAGCTTCTTACCAGCTTCTGAGTGCATGGTTCATTGAACTGTAGGATTCATTGGTGGAGACTGCAAAAGAGCAGGCCAGTTCCATAAGTAATATTATTGCGCAGGCCACCAAGTAAGATATGAAAGAGCAATTGTATTTTGTGTTCATTGACTTTGAGGTTCTGTGTTGCCGAGTGTTGATGCGCACTACATTTTTCTGTTCGATATGTGAAATATGTTATACATGTATTTTATTACACTAAATAGCATTTGTGGTTCACCTAAAACTTTATATCAAATGTTATTCATACGCATTTTATTAGGGCTTTTGTCAACTGATGATAATTATGACCCAAATGCAGTGTGAAAATGTGGATGTGATTGGCAGTGATATTTATTAAATACGCAACAACTAATTAAGTGGAAGCTAACACTCTTGTTAACACAGACTGATGGAACTTTTATTCCCTAGGTTAGGTTCTCAAATTTCTCCTGGGTGAACCAAATCTCTCCACCGTGTCCATGGTTCATCAGGAACGAACATCATTTTTTTCTTTTTTGGTGATAAGTTGTTTTCTGATTTGTAAGATTTGTGTTATCATAAAGTGAATGTTAGTTGAGCCAATGTGACGTTGGTGGTTGCAATGGCAACGAAGGTGGCCTTTCTGCTCCGCAATAAAACTAGTAAACTTAGGCTCCATCATAGTAAACTGAAGGATGAAAAAAGGCCAAATCAGATTCCCTACTGATGTCATCAGTGTTGTAGCATCTCTTGGATTTAAAAAGGGATTACACTATAATAACACTTTCCTGAGAGTCCAAAAAATGGTATTATGTGGAGTTATGCTGCCTCGTTGAATATAGTTGGGTGGGCTTGTGGCTCGGAGTTGGAGGCAATTGTTCAGCTGAAGTAGATACTATTAGGTTATCAAAATTCACTTTTTATTCTGTTTTTTTGTCAAAAAATATGCGCTATAGGAACCATAAGAATATTGTTTAGTTGCCTTTCTGGTTCCAAGACAAGGATATTTATGTCATTGGAGTCATCCAATATATCAGGTTATATTATTTGTTGCATTACTATAGGATTTCCTAGTTTCCCTGTGAGGCTATGGATAGATTATACTGGAAAATAAGACATGCTGATTTGAAATATTTTGAACCGTATCAATGTAAAGCTTAGCTAGGTAGCATCTAAATTTGATTATGTGGAATATGTACCGAATTGAGAAACATAAGTTAGATGGTGTACATTGCCGGAAGCAATCCCTGGCCGGCTGGTGGTTGTAACCACCAAAACTTGTGTGCTTCCTTATATAAATTGCTCCTATCTATATGCGTACTTTAGCTTCATAAGCTGACGCAAACTCATGCTCTGAACTAGAGCAAAATGGAAATTGCATAATCTCTCATTTACAAAAACAATTAACGGACACTGCAGAATTAACAAATGTGGGAGAGACCCCTTCAAACCGGAAACCAATGAAACCTGAAGTGTCTTCCCATGCACATATATCTGGAATCTGGGTTCTGTAAAAGAGAAGCAAATTTAGGGTTTATGTAAAAATACAGCGGAAAGCTAGGTCCCTAGACGTATTCTTAAACTGTCCAAAATTAATGAAGTAAAATAAATAATAGAAACGGCTTTTGAAGTATTTGAAACGTGTCCGAGAGTATTCGAGGAGACAAAGGTGTTTGTATAACTTAGGTGGAAAGCTAAAAATTGCAAATGAATGAATTGATGAGAACCTTTTAGAAAATATCCACATCCATGGAAGAGTCGAGCACTCCATCGTCTTCCCATGAAACTTCTTTGGCCATAGAATCCTTTTCAATTGGTTGAAGAGGGACATCCAGAGCTGGGGGGCTCTGCAACCAAATACATGTCTTATCAATTTGAGTTGAGAAAACTTTTTGAAATTACAAAAGAAAAAGCAGCATACCATGCAGCGTATGAGAGGCCAATTAATTCCACGGAAAAAAGGATGTTCTTTGATTTCATTGGCACCAGTCTTTGATCCTAAACGGGTGCTGGGGTCTCTACTCAGTAGTGCATTAATCAGTTGTCTTCCAGCAAGACTAACCTGTAAATTGTAATATAATATAATGTAATCATTTTACGATTATTAATTTCACTCAACGGTAGAAGATTCGGAGAATGGGGGTTTAGAGTCTGTAATTGAACCCGATCTGGACGCCAAAGAATTGAGTGAATGGGTCATTGGTTTAACCGATGGGTCAATAGTCATAATAAATAAAAATAATAAAAATATCAAAAAAATCTATTCAAGTCGATCAGATTGAGTCTACGTGGGTCAACCGGTTGAAAACCAAAATCGACCTGGTTCTC
This sequence comes from Jatropha multifida, assembly GCA_948099535.1. Classification (NCBI taxonomy): domain Eukaryota; kingdom Viridiplantae; phylum Streptophyta; class Magnoliopsida; order Malpighiales; family Euphorbiaceae; genus Jatropha; species Jatropha multifida. The sequence continues at coordinate 7,202 of CANUEX010105632.1, forward strand.
AGAGTTAGGGTGACTCTAATAACTATGCTTCGAAGAATGTTATTTGAAGTGTATGAGTAGTGTTGTTGTTATTCCACTGGGCCTCTCCATGAATAAAGAAAAATAAAATGAAAGAATCTTACTGGAATGCTACTAGGAAAGGTGAGATCTTTGTGCAAAATATTGGCAAATGTCTTTTGTCTATTCTTTCCTCTGAAAGGCGTGCGACCATATAGCATCTCATACAGCAAAATACCTGAATGAATCCCACAAATAAACACTTGAGATGGTTATTTTTTCTTTTAAAAAAAAAATTTATTCATAGATCACAATGTCCTTACCAAGAGCCCACCAGTCAATGGCACTACTGTGTCCTGTGCCTGTGATTATTTCCTGAAAATCCAAAGATTTCTGATTTTTAGTGATCCAAATCATTCCTATTAAAGATATTTGCTGTGATTCTAGAAACTCGTAGAATCGAATTGTAAAGAAAGATCACCATACAGGAGCAATGTATTCCTCAGTTCCAACAAAAGAATTTGACTGTGCTATTGGCTGTGCAACGAATGTTGGCGGAGGTTGGCTTCTTGATTTTCTTCGATTCTTAGGTGGCGGGTGCTTTATTATCTGCATATAACACGTATTTCTCATGGAAAATCGGACATATGATGTTATCAATTTCTTTGATAAGAAGAAGGTAGCTTTCTTTTGGGGTTTGATGAAGAACATGGAAAAACAGGAAGGTAATGGCTTACTTGTGGTTTGCAGGATGCCATAAATGATAAATCAAAGTCAGTTAAGACAACATGTCCGTCCTTCTCGAGTAAAATATTTTCTGGCTTCAGATCACGATAAATTATTCCTGCACAAGTTAAAAAAAAATTGATAGTAAGTGAGCAGAAATGGAGATTTATGTTTTCCAGTTTACGAAAGTACCTAAACAGTGAAGATATTCCAAGCCAATGACAACCTCTGCTGCGTAGAATCTGGAGATGTAATAAGTGTTAACACCGAGCATTTAGGTTCTAAAACCAAATGGAACTTTTACGATGATTTACTTTTTATTTTACTGTAACAAAATTGGACAACAAGCCAAATAACATTCTGGTAGTCGGAGAATAGAACTGAAAATACCTTGCAGAATCCTCCTTGAATAATTTCATAGGTTGTTTGTCAAGTAGTGCAAATAGCTCTCCGCCAGGACAAAAGTCTGTTATCAGACAAACGTGTGTAGAAGTCTGAGGAGATAAAGAAGCATCATAAATTATATTATTCAATCGGTGAGTCAAACCCAATGAAAGGAGACAAGTTTAATGTACTGTGGCGACCAAATTTCGGAAAATTTTAAGGTACTCGACCACTGGGTTATTTCAGAAATTCATAGAAGGAAACTTATGAAAAGCTGTGATTACAATACCTGAAATGAAGTGTACAATGTGGGTAGAAAAGGATGATCTAGATGTGAAATGATCTCTCTTTCAACACATGCTCTATGTACCTGTAGATTATTTAAAGTGAATGCTGAAGTTATTAATGATATAGTTCAAAGCTATCAAATGTATGCGACTTGCAGAACAGGAAAATTTTAAGTGTGTTCATATGGAAACCTTATTACGATTCAACATCATAGATTTTTCCATTGCCTTCATAGCAAACAGTTGGCTTGAACCTTTCAGTTCCACCAAATGAACACTGAATCAAATACGAAACCAATGTTAAACATTGAAATCCATCCAAACCATAGCCGAAACAGACCAAGAAAATGGCAGCTCAAGAACATGAACCAACAAGTACCACAGTATTACCTGCCAGTATCACCACAACCTAAGGGTTTTATGGGCTTGAAATGTTCCAAACCTATTTTTTCACCTCGGGAAGTGATCTACGGAGACAGAAAGATAGTTATAATTTCAAATAGCTTTAGGGTACATTTTTGTTCTTTATCCCCACAATATGAATACCAGAAAAATACTTGGATAACTTGTCACCTTCTGTATTGCTATCCAAGAAGGACTGTGCCTTTTGTGAGGCAGTGGATGGACAGTCTGAGAGTGAATTGCCCACAAATCTTCTGGTCTCTGGAATATTTCACTTTTATATAAGTTGCAAGAGCTATATGCAATGTAATTTCTCAAAAACACTAAGTTATTGTAGTAACAAGTAAAGAATATCAACATAAGCATTTCATTGATTATCTTTGACTTTTCACTGCTTAGGAAAGAATACATTAAAATTTCAACTATACGTACATTTAAGAAGATAAAGATCATATTTTCTTATGCTCAAATTGTAAATTTTTATCATATTTTCATATATTAAATCAGAATTTTATAATATTCGGACAACTTAACCTCCTTTACATTTAGATTTCATTCATTTTGGAAATGTTGCAGAGTTGGTAGTCATTAATCTTCACTGTTTACGGTATAAAAGAAAAAGAAAAATTGAAAACTCAGAAATAGTCAAGAGGATATAAACTAATTGTGAGACTAGTGAAAAGAGTACCTTACCAAGTTGGCATCGGGAAGCTCTCGAACAGCTTCGTCAACATTTACTGCAGTTGCCTTAACCTGATAAAGAATCAAGAAAGCTTCAAAATAATGAGAATTCTGATATTGAAAAAGGAAGCACCAATGACAGAGAAGTAACCTACCAACTTAGCACTTTGTAGCTCGGTTTTCTCTGAAAGGCGATTGCGCAAGGGTTCCACGTGATCGCTTCCATCCAGTTGAACACCAATGAAATATTGAAGCTCACCCTAAACAAAATAACAATGATCAAATGAGAAATTGAAATATCTTTTAACTTGAGCATGAGATGGTTGTCTACAACAATAAATAACCACCTTTTGGTCACGCATAGGCTGCAAGTGGAATAAGTTCCAGAATTTCTTTCCTGCAAATAATAAAAACAATAACAACACAAAAAAAGAATCACATCTTTGACAAGGAGTATATATATATGTCTGGCTCCCAATATTTCTTTTTCTTTATAGCATGTAGGTATTTCAATTTATGTTATAAAAAAATCATATGAATACTTACCACTTTTGGTGTAATTGATCAACTGAACTGTAATTTCTCTTTGTTCTCTAATAGCATCTCTTATCTTAGAGACAGTTGCTTGATCTGTTTCAGGTCCTTGAAGAAACCTATACAATTATGAAGCAAATCAGAATACTATCAAAAAGTTGAGAATAACACTTTTAAGTGCCTAGATAATGAGGAATATAGGAATGGAGCCTTATAAAATGAAGACATAGTGCAGATGGTCACAAAATGAACACAAAAAATTTAATTTTTCATACCGACAGTTTCTTCCCAAGATTTCTTCTCGTGTATATTCTGTTAGTTCAAGAAAGCTATCCGACGCAAATATCTGCACAGGAAAGACCATATTAAATTTGCATTATGTTTCACAGATTGCAAGTTTACCACCATAAAGTATGATGGTAAAGCTGAGCATGTCATACTAGTCATGAAATTGTGTCTTACAATAGGGTTATCAGGAAGTCTAGGATCTGTGATCACAAAATTCTTTTCAATGCGTTCCAATGTGGTTGCCAAATCAATTCCTTGTCGTATGTCCCTATCTCTGTCAGCATGCTCCCAATTTATATCTCTGGTCATCAAAACCTCTGGTTCAACAGTTGGCGGTGGTGCTTCACGTACTCCTGCATAGCTTTGAGACCTTGGTTTGAACCTGCAGGAGAATTATCACACAACACATTGTATAATAGTACGATATCAATTAGCAGCTAGATAGATTACTTTGTATTTGCTTTGTCAATAAAGTCTTGAGAAAATCTAAAGGAAAGATGGAAATGAGAAGGGAGACATACCCCTTTGAAATTCCACTTGATTTTCTAGTTTTCTTCTCAGTTTCCTCAGAGACGTCATTTGACAAGTGCAAGTGAGGAGAACTAGCATGGACAGTATCAAAGTGAATAGATTTAGGCAGAAAATAGTCAAGACTGTTGGATGCATCATGACTCGTACTTCGAATATGAGATTTGGGATGTTTCACAGTTTGAACAACCTCTGTCAGGGAATCTAAAGCCTTGTCCTTCTGTCGTGCTGATTGAGATAAATGAAATAAATACTTGCATTCATGTTTCAAAATGTCAAATAATGGAAAACTAAAAATAATACACTTTCATTTTTCTTTCTTTTACCATCATAGCGGATTAAAGACTTGGGCAATCCATTAGGACGTAGAGCCTTTTCGTTTATACCTTCAGTGTATTTGCTGACTTCCACCTGCATTCTGCAGTGTTACAAAGATGATTGATTTTCATGTATTTCCTTTTTCCAAGAAAGAGAAATGTGTTAGCTTTCATCATAACTGACCCAATGAATTTGATAGTATTGCCGCGGTCATCTTTGATGGGGGTGACAGTCAGAAGATTCCAGAAAGGAGTGCCATCTTTTTTGTAGTTAAGAAGCCTACCGCAATAGCTATTCCCATTTTTGACTGCATCTCGTATCTTTTCGACTTCTTTGCTGTCCGTATCAGGACCCTGGAGAAACCGGCTGCAAATACAAAGCACTTATGCCCCAGTTTATATATATATATATATATATGCGTGTGTGTATGGCTGTGCTACTGAGTAATATTACTAGCAGATTGACTCTTCATAGCATAACTACTGAATTGAAGAAGGATTAGTTAAAATTACCAGTTCCTTCCAATAACCTCCTTGGAAGTATAGCCGGTCATAGTAAAAAATCCACTGCTGGCATACATTATAGGGTAGTCTGGTTTGGTAGCATCAGACACAACAAAAGTTTGCTGTAGTGTTGCTAGAGCATCCTTCAACTCTTGTGATACCCTTGGAAAGGCTCCTGCTTCTGATTCCTCCGATGTTCTTGTTGAATCAACTGCGAGTTTCTCTGATGAGGTTTTAATCCTATATCCATCTCCAGATGATATTTTAATTGCTTTGAAGCTACCTTCCCCCACATCTGACTTCACAACAAGTCCCCATTCTGCAGTCCTTTCTGCTATGCTAGCTTCTGTTAACACGTTCTTGGAAGAAGCTTGTCCATTGAAATAACTATTTTTCGATTCCATTGTTTCTCTGATTGCATCATAGTTAGAGATCTCAGATTTATCGGAACCTTTTTCAAATGCCATCCACTTGTTCACAGGCTCCTTCCTGCTGCTGCTGCTGCTAGAACTGAGAACTTCTGCTGTAAGAGTTTCCTGTCCAACATCAGCATTTTTTCGTGTTGGATCAAAGACCTCAATTGATCTCCTTTCTTCTCTACTAATGGATTCATCATTTGCATTAACACTTAAATTCACTTTCTCCATTTTTCAACTCTTATTAAACTGTAAACGGTGGATATTCATTAAAAGAACTTCTTTATTCAACAGCAACCGGATGAAATACCAATCAAATAGTAAAGAATTACACTCAGCAACCCAGATTAAAAATTGCAATACAAGTACTGAACTTCTATATAGATATATATATTTTGCAGAAAAATACAAATTCAAAAATAGCTCAAGCAAGATGTATATGTAAAAAACAGATGCAGAAAGCTAGTTAAGGAAGATGCTCACAGTTGAGATCAAAAAGAGTTGAAGGCATGCATTGCTGAACCACAACATAAACAACCCACGTAAGTCTTTTTGGATTATTAGACAAAAATAGTTTCAAGTCTCTTCCTTCTTTTTTTTTTTTCCTTTTTGTCTTGGATTATCTAAAGAGAAAATTATAAGGTAGAAAGATAATGTTGGGTTTTTTCTTTCGCCATAAATAGGATAGCTTGTGCCTTCAACTGCCCCACTCCCACAAGCTCCAGCCCAAATTGTAAAAGACAATTATTCGCCTTTTTAAGTTTTTATCTTAGCCTTCCATTTCTAGGTGGTGCTGTCCCTCATATTTTATCCAAATTTCTGCTGCTGAAAGTGTATATATATTGGAAAATTACAACCAGAAAAACAAATCTTCAATTCCAATGTTAAACTTCTACTGTCAATATCAAATCTTTTAACAGAAAAATGTGTATTCTTGTTCCACTTCTTTCGATAACCGAAACTCAAACCAACATATTCAATTGGTGAAAACTGTTATAGACAAGATATACTCTAATTCAGATTTCTCATTCTTCCTCAGGATAGTGTGAAAACTAACCAACACACCGGGTTGGCTGATAGATGACTCATTTAATAGGCTAAGCAATTGTCTTTTGCCATATTACACACTATTCATTATTTGATTGAATTGAGAAAAATATTTTGTCAGCTTTAAGGTGAATTTTACTTAATTTAATTTTTGAAATTTCAAAGTAATTGAATAGGATTTTGGAACTGTTTTTTCTAATAATATTTGAAAAGAAAGAAGCAGTTTCAATATAATCTCAAGTAGGCTTATACATATGAGAATGGGTTCTTTCAACTTTCATTTTTTTTCCTCGGAAAATGAAGGAAAAAGAAATTAGAATTGCATCAAATACAATCTGGCTGGTATAATGGCTGAAGAATTTATCCAAATGGTTACTTAATTAATTATGATGAAAAGAAAAAAAAATCCCAATGCATGAAAATGTAGAGGGTGGAAAGGACAAGAGGGCCAAAGATTATGAGGCTACAAAGTTTCAATGTGGCATTGTTCGGGGATAATATTTCACTATCCATCTTTTAAATTTTGAATTGTCCTTTTGGATGGGATTGGCTACCAATTACCATTGTCTCCTTTTGACAGCGTTGAGCCATGAGAACCACACCATTTGGGAAGGCTCTAATAAACCTCCACGTTGTGTGATTATTAGCATCTATACGGGCAATCTCCCATTCATTACTTTTGCCTGAGATGACGATTTTTCTTCTCTTTCGATCTCTTAGTATTATTGTTCTCATTTCTCACCATTAAATATGGCCCTAAATGAATCAACCCTCCTTAGCTACTCAACGTTCAGTTTATAAAATGCTTCGGCCTAATTCCATAAATTTGACCTTGAAGCTGATTTTCATTATGGCCTCCTGAAATTTGCGGAGTTTGATTATGACCTTGCACTTTAACACAATGAAATAACTTTGTAGGTGTTAGACCAATTTTGTAATTCTTTTGAGAATTGGGCCTAGTATCTTGGATTTGAGTTTGAATTGTATTTAATTGGGCTAATTAATATTATTTTGGGTAATTAATTGATTAATTAATTTATTAATTGAAAGAAAGAGATAGAAGACGCGATGCAGTTGAGCAAACACTTTTCAAGCGATTGTTTACGTATAGAAAGGTAGATCATCAAAGGAACTAATTGGAATGTATGTTAGTGGATCCTTTTTGGTAACCGCCAGTGAAACCCATAAATGGAGCAAGGGAACAAGGTAGAAGACCCCACCAAATCAAACTAAAGTTCTCCGACGAATTCAACCAAATTCTCCAACGAGTCAAGTAATTTAATTTCAAAGCATTGTCTTCATTTTTCCTAACATTGTCTATTTACATTTTCTATAATTACAAGTTCTTTTCAATATTAGCAATCAATTTATATTTCAAGCAATCAAAATTTCAATTACTTTTCAAGCGATCAAACTCTCTTTTTCAATTTTCTCTGTCAATTTTATTTTAATCACATAACTGGTGAAGCATATACCGTGGATCCAAACTCACAGCCTAGAAGTCAGATCAAGCGCATTTTATTTTCAGTTGGTGTACTTCACACACCTGACACCCCCGCATTTTCACAATTCAAGCTGTCAGCCAGCGGATCGTTGCTCTTTTCCAAAAAAGAACCAACAGTAGGATTTAATCATAACGTTGTACATTGGTAAGGAGCATAGTAGGATTTAATCATAACCTTGTACATTGGTAAGGAGCATAGTTATTACTGAAATGTGAAAATGCAATGTCATAATATGTCCTTAGAAAGTTTAGTGGGCCACAAGAATAATCGCCAAAAATACAAAGTCAAATTATGCATTAGGCTTAAATGCTTCTTTATATACATATTGCAATTATTAAAATCATTAGTGAACATTTTTTATCTAAAAGTGTTAAAGTTGGGCCTATTGGTTCTTGCATCTATTATGCTTTCCTGGGCGTATTACTGTAGGGTATGGTGCAGATTAATGGGTCGTGGACCATAAGTCTACAAAAAAAGGGAGAGATAAAGAAAAACATGAGAGAGAAAGAACTAGATGAGAAGATGGAGAGAAAATTAAGTTTGAAAAGAAGGGGGAGAAAGAAGAAAGATAGAAAAGATAAGAGAGATAGAGTAAAAGCTAATGTATTCAAGTTTGCATGTCTTTAATTTCATGTCATTTACAATAGTGTCACCCTCTTATTTATAGGAGTTTAAGGAGTGCATTCCAAGAAAAGTGAATATTCTAAAATATCTACAAAGTTGGACTTTTTTTCCCAAATGGCACTTTTGCTTGGTCTTGTTATTTTTCTTCATGGGCTTTAACATTGGATTGCTTCTTTAGGGTGGCCATTTGGGTCAACGTTGATAATGGCCCTTGTGTATAGGACTTTTTAGTGGGTTGTTCTTCAAAGGTACTCATGCACTAGAAGCTGACCCTGCCCTATAGTTAATGCATCCACCTAGTTGTGACATGACCGTTTTTGTCTTTTTATCCTTACTCATTTCAGGCTATAAAGAGGGAAGGATGAAGCTCATTTGTCATTTATTGATATTTTGCCATTTGAAACTTACTTGATCTTTCTTCCAACCTCCTTGCATCTGTCTTTTTGGCCACCCTCCTTCCAAGCGTAGGCAACCAACTTGCCATGACATCTAATTAGACATATCTTGAATTGCGTGCAATTCTCTCTAATCAAGTAACCAAAAACCTCTCCTCGATCATTAATAAGATAATATATATTGTTCCAGACAATCCTAATCAAATTCTTTGTCCCTTCCTTAAAAATCCTTGTTTGAATGCTATCATTTCTCCTTATTCTCTAATAATTCCCACTTTCGTTTTTGCTTAAAAATAATGTGTTCATTTAGGATGCTAGCAAGCTCGCTTGCAATTGGGCTTCTGCTACACCAGAATATCTATAGTGGTTTACCCCAAATGAAAGGGAAATATGATGATCATTGGCAAACCATTGGAACCTCCGATGTCATTCATTTTTCCCATTTCAAGTTAGCGATCAACTAGTCTATCTTTCCTCTGACCTCTCTCTTCTGCTCCTGATTGGCCAATATGTTCACCTTCAAGTTTGCCTCAATGACAGTCACTCTTCTAGATATGAGTACTCTATTTGGCCTCCCCCTTATTGGTGAAGATATTACCCCTGATCTTTTAGTCGATACAAATGAACACTTCCTATCCTGATGAAGAACATTTAGGTTTATGTTTCCATCTAGGAAAATAGTAAAATCCTATTTCAAGCTTGTGGTCGCCTTGGCCAAAAGACGAAAACTAGTTCTAGGCCAAAGTGTTTTGGCATGTTTGTACAAGAGTCTCAATTATGTTTGTTTGGATAGGTTTAAGGAGACTATCACCCTCTGCAAGGGTCATTGTAGATGCTCTAATTATGGCTTAAAGCGTATTTTTTTTAGTTAGGCAGTAGGATGACGCGACCGCGTATTGACATATATGTCTATTGTCACAAGTCGCCTCTCTTAGGCCTAAAGCCGAGGAGCCAAGGGGGCATAAAAGTTCTAATGGTGCCCTATCATATGTATATATAGCCAATAAGGTATGTATAGGAAAGAACTATGCCAATCTCCCTGATTCTAAAAGAGACTCTAAGGAAGAGCCTAGAACCTTGTGGAATGTTCTAGACAAGCCTAGAGAGTGCTAGAAGGATCTGGGAAGATCTAGGAGTTTCTACCACAATCTAGTACCATCTAGAAGGATGGAGCATCATCTGGAGATTTCTAGAAAGTTCCAGCACCTACCTAAGAGCTTCTTGAACCTTCTACCAAGATCTAGGCTACGACATTCTTAGAAAGCTCTAGAGAGAAAGGCCACCAACCTTGTATGCATATAAATAGCAAGCTCAGCCAACTTAGCATAACATAAAGTAACATTGTTGTAAGCAAGCCACTACACTTCTAACTTATGCATACCTTTGAATCAAGCTTTGTAACTGCTTGTATAGCATTTTTACCACATTAATAAAAGGTGTAGCCTTTTGTTACTTGCTTAGCATACATTTGGATCTTCCCCTTATTTTAGCCTTAGCTTTAGGTGAACCAGACTAGAGGGAAGGCTGACTAGCTACTTGATAGGTCAAGTGCTAGTGCCACATAGGAAAATTACTCGGAACAACAAGCAATAATCTATGAGTCTGTGACATTTAGTAGTAGAACCGGTCAATCCAAGGGAGATTGTGTTAGTAAAGCCTTTTCATTTAGCAACAAGATGCCTGAATCGAGTGACATTAAGCATCTTGTTAAGGGTTGATACCCTGTGGAGGAGGAGCAAGGGACAACAAAGAAGAGGGGAAGGTCTAAGTTTGAAACTCGATGATGGAGTTGGGGGATATTGAGACTAGGCTAGCTAAGATCAAGTTGCTGTTGGTCGATACGGAAGATCAGTTTGAAGACCACCACACTAGGAACAAGGAACTCAAGGATGGGTAAGAAGAGTTCCAGGGAGAAGTCCAACGAACCGTGGATGCAACAATCGATAGGCTTGGTAGTGAATGTGAGACTCTTAGACACTCCCTTTATTATGATGTAGATGGCCTTAAAACTAAAAATAAGGCTTTACAAAAGGAGGACAAGCTCTTAAAGGAGGAACTTAATAGCATGCTTGCACAATTGACGGAGGTCAAGGATGAAGTGATCCTCCTTAAGAAAGTTATTGCTCAAGGGAGCAATGTGAGCATGCCCTCAATTATGAGCCCTTCAAAAGTGGAAATTCCACGACCATGGCATATCATGGGTCAAGAAATGCTAAGGAAATAGAAATTTTCATATGAAGCATGGAGCAATATTTTAAAGCTATTGGTATCATTGAGGATGCCAAAAAGATAGATCATGCTCCTTTATATCTTGTCGACACCACCCTAATATGGTGGAGGAGGTGTGGTGATATTGATAAGGGTCTTTGCACCATCGGTACTTAGGAGGAATTCAAAAAGGACTTAAAGAATCAATTCTTCCTTGAAAATGCGGATGATGAGGCTAGAGCCAAGCTTAAGAGGCTCACTCAAAGAGGGAGCATTAGGGAATATGTTAAAGATTTCTTCGAGATTCTCTTAGAAATCCCTAATTATCTTGATAAGGAGGCCCATTTCTCCTTTATGCATGGGCTGCAACATTGGGTCAAGATAGAGTTACAAAGGAGAGGAGTTTAAGACCTTGCTACTAGTATCTCTATTGCTGAATCCCTCATCAAATTTAAGAAGCCTGGCAAGCAACATAATGTGACGATCCAAAATCGTGGGCCGGACCGGCACTAGGACCTAGGTAAGCTTAAGGCCCCCGAGGCCCGTAGTAAGCCTAAACTATCAAATTCCAATCCTATTACCATTTGACTATCAGAATAGTAAGCCCATATTATGACATTTCCATAAGTCAATCAGAGTTAATAATTCTGACCCAGCCTTAGTAATACATACTATTCGCAGCTCGGGCCCATATCCATATAATAAAAATATTTTCTCATACAAATATTTATTTGTCATAATATGATCAAACTATACAGTCTCCAGATAGTCATTTACACTCCACAATTTATTTATAATCACATAATAATTATTTTACA
>CANUEX010105670.1:0-28538 GCA_948099535.1 Jatropha multifida
GTTTGGTATTATATGTTATTATTCACTGAGTTTTATACTCACCCCTTTCCCCCCTTATCCCTTATGTTGTTTCAGGAAATTGTGAATCAGTTGAATATATTTGGAGCATTAGTTTTCTTTCCTTTGAGATTATTTAAAGGATTATGTAAATGTATAAGATATAATTATTTAGAATTCTTTGTAGTAATACAGTAGTAGAAAATCAGCAGTTATGTTAAGATTTATGATTGTAATAATAATGTTAAGTGTATGTAAGCCTTTATGGGAATGATTGAGTTGAATAAAATAAGGCCTTGTGATAGTTGAGACATTAAAAATATAATGGGCCAACTTGTAGAATATTTTCATGTAATTATGGTGTTGAAATCAGAGATTAGGCTTACTACGGGCCTCGGGGGCCTTAAGCTTACCCAGGTTCTAGTACCGGTCCGGCCCATAGAAACGGGTCGTGACAACAAAGCAATACATTTATTGAATAATTCATTAGTATTAAATTTTATCATTTTTTAAAAAATTAATAATTAATAATAATTACTTAAAGTCGTTAATACATTAAATAATCAAATCAAACCAAATCAAAATACTAATTCAAAATAAATCCAAACCAAATCAAAATATTAATACAAAGAATAATTAAATCAAACCAAACCAAAAACACTAGTTTAAAAATAAATTCAAACCAAACTAAACCAAATCAAATCAAATCAAATCAATATATTGATACATTAAGTAATAAAATCAAATCATGCCAAGCGTAACCCTAATTGGAGAAATATGTCACATATCAAATTAAAATGCTAAGTGGATATGCCACATATCAACTTTTAAAGAAAAAAATACTTGATTTATATGTATACTAGTAGCATGCCCGTGCTATGGACAGTAAATATCTTTATTTATAATTTTAGAGATATTATGATAATATTTTAAAATATAAAATTTAATTAAGAAAAAATTTATAATTTAAATTATTTATAATTTTATATTTGTTAATTTTGTTGAAAATTATTCAAATTAAAGAGCATCTATTTCAAATTCAAAACATTAGACTAATTTTATTAATGTCTATAATAAAATCGAAAGAAAAGGAAATATATATTAAAAATCATTGATTTTAATTTATTTTTAAATTAATAAACTTTGTTAGAAGATTTTAAAAATAATAATATAAACAAAATAAATGGACAATAGAAATTCAATCATAGACGTATACATGTCATTCTTAATACTAATTTCATTTCTCTTATAAATTATCAAATTTTTCCTAATTTGATAGAGTAATAGAAGTTAGAAGAAAAAAAATATTAATATAAAAAAAAATTGTATAAAAATCATTGAAACTACAAAAAAAAAATTAATTTTACCAAACTCAAAGAGTTCCCTCTACTTATAGTTTACTGATAAGCAATTAATAGCAATTCAATATATTATTATTAAAACTAATAAAAGAACTATATATTGAATTTTAAGACAAATAAATATTGAAACGTTTAAATATTCATTATCAATAAAACTATTAATAAATATTTTCACTATAAATCTTCTCTGTCATTCTTCTAAATATAAAATTTTCATTCATAATAATATATTATAACTATAATTGATTATAATGATATTAAATGTCAATATTATAATAATATTAATTTAAAAGATAAGTTATAATATATATTAATGTGATAATCAACCTCAAAATTATGATAATTTTTAATTAAAAAATAGGTTATAATATTATTATAATTGAATTATTTAATATATATTAATATGATAAATGAATGAGATTAAGACCAATATTATATAATTTTAACTGAAAAAGATAGATTACAACATTATAGTAATTATAATTATTTACTAATATGTATTAATTATGATAATTGAATGATAATTAATATCAATATTTATATAATAATATAAGTAATAATTAAATTTTATGTGACACTATCAAAATTTAAGAGTTCTATGTGGCATTATAATCTCATATGTCATTATTAAGAATCTTATGTGTTAAGAGCAAAATAAGAACATTCGTTTATGAAGTGTTTCATGTCAACTTATTGGTAAAAAATGCTTGCTATATATATTTATATTGATTGATGAATTTTTTTTTATTTTTTTAGATTTTAATGATTTTGGGAGTTATTTGTGTAGTGAAATAAAAATTTATGATTTTTAAATAATTATTTCATTTAGTGGAGGAATTTTTATTGTACTAATTATTTATTTAGTTAAACGATTATTATTTTTTACTATATTATTGATTATTATATTTTGATATTTTTAATTTTAAATTTATTCACAAATTAATTTCAATCAATAGGAAATTATTTTTAATTTTAAATTTATTCACAAATTAGTTTCAATCAATAGGAAATTAAAACATAATAATTAATATAATATTACGATTACAAATTTTTGAAGTGTTTTCAGATCCTACGTGGTATAACTTAACTTTTTTAATCTTACATGAGACTGTAACTTTTTTAATTCTACGTGACAATTCTACTTGGCATTTTCTAAGAAAAAGATGCATGCTTTATATATACACCAGCATTATACCCATATTATGCATGGTTTTAATATATAATGTTTTATTAATTTTAAATTTTCTCAATTGTAATATTATTAATGATTTTTTTATTATTGTAATATATTGTGTAATTTTATTTCAATTTGTTGCTCTATTCAACTAATCATTTTTGAAAAGAACGGCTAATCTAAATTATATCACAAATATTTCAACTTTGAAACTATTAAGTGAATTGCAATTTAAAATCTATAATAAAATAAAATATATTATATAGCTGTCATCGTGAAAAACATATTCTAACTATAGTTATTTAAAAATTATATTTAAAATGTTGTTATATATCATATAATATAATTCATCACATTTATTAAGCAGTTTATTGTACAAAATATTTATTTAAATTACTTGCATTGAAATAAAAAAAAATATATATAGTTGAAGATACTACAGTGTCAAACATTAGCAAATAAGCGATAAGTTTTGGCGTCGAGAGTAATCTGCCTAACTGCTGCAACAGCTGCAATAACTCCTGAAGCAGAGAAAACAACTGCGATGGTAACATTCAGCCAGAAAATAAGGCTCTTCTTGGAGGGCTTAAATGTCAAGTTGAAGAAAACAACAGGCAAGATAAAATCAAGAGGCATGAAACCAAATGCTCCAATCAAAGAATTTATGTCTCCGAAAAATGGAAGCATTGCTGCTATTGTAGTTGATATGATCACAGATAACGATCTTGACACTATTCTCGGTACAACGTTACGTGTCGAAAATTCTTTGCTTCCTGTGTCTGCAAATGTTCTTTCCAACGCTTCATTTGTTGGCTGCAAGTAAACCTGTAAACACAATATTTATTATGTGTATTTAATGTTTATCTCTCAAAATGTTTCAAAGTGAAACCAATTTGAACTTGGGTAGCTTAATTTGTAATTTCAAGCTTATAGTTTGAGCTTCATGTTCACAGTAATAGATAGATTAATGTAATTTTTTTAATAAAAATTTGGGTTAAATTTGTTTTTAAGTATTAGGAAAGAGGATTTGATCCTGGATTTATTACCAGGTCATAATGCATTTACTATTAAGCTAATCTTTGGTGTGTATTCAAATTAAATTTGTTGAAAAATTAATTTTACGCTAATTAGTATATAATCAAAACTAAAGGACTTATAATTAAATAAACGGTGCACCTAGCACAATCTAATTGGTTTTCTTCAAGTGGGTTCCAATAGGTATTTTTTATAATCCAATATATATATGGATTTCATGAATCTACGTGTGGTATTAGGTTAAGTTAAGACCGACTCAGTTGATTTTGTTGATGTGAAAATAATAAAATAACTAGTTGAGTTTTTAATTTTGAATTTTTTTAAATGAAGTCGAATTTAGTCAGGTCCGGTGGCACAGTGAGTGTACTCGATATGATTATATTCCTAAGATAAAGAGAGAAATCTTACCACAGCAACTGCAGATAATTGGAGAATAGTGAAGGTGTTGGTCATCAAAACAAACCATTTAGGGAGCAAAGGCTTTCCACTAGTTACGAAGTTGCTAAGGATGAGACCTTCAGCTTGGTTACCAAATGCCCAATAACCAGAAATGGCTACACTAAAGAATGTCACCGTCACTACACTATAACACATAACAAGTCCCTTCATCATCTTCCCTTTCACTGGTGCTGCTATGGTTGCCTGCAACCATTTTTGTTTTTGAATTAAAAATTAAACATTAAATCTATCTTGTAATTATAATAAATTCAAACCTGAATTTCTGGAATGATTCCATTGCCATATGTTGTCGCGATGATAGCAATTGCATTACAGAATCCAAAAACACGGTCTTGAGCGTCTCCTTTTAGAGAATAGTCCTTTGGTCCCTTTGATGAATTTCCTGTGAAAAAAAAAAAAGTTAAATTAAGAATAAAAATTTAAAAATATTAAAAGACGAAATATTTTGATGCACATGCACATACCAATATGAACAGAACCAGCAGTGGCACAGGCACTATAAGCTAGGCATAGAAGCAAGGATATCAAATTGATGTGTCTTAGAGAGTGAAAAGATGGGACTTGAGCTAATATCAACATTAAGCATCCAAATACTATCACAAACTCATAAAGCTTTATACTCCCATTTGGATTTGATAGCAAGTAAATTGCCTGCATTATAAATAAATAAAAGGGGTTATAATTAATTTTTTATTTTAGATATTTAGAAAAATTAAAAAAAAAAGAATATTATTGTAACCATAGTGTTTTTACGTACCTTCATGCATTGGCCTCCGAGAAGTGTAGAAGCAACAACAGCACCATAACACACCATGAACTGAATTGGACCCACATAATACTTGGCCCACCTTGGACCTACAAAACCAAAAAAATTTGATCTTAATATTAAGAAAATGGTAGCATGAAATGATTGTACGGTTTTTTAATGTTTGGACACCATGCAAGCAGACAACAAGCGCATTTTTTGGATCATCATTTCAGAATTATTGATTTCTATTTAAAAAAAAAGTGAATAATTGAACTATTTTTATAAGGTTTTAGAAGTACTAATTTTAATTATAATTTAAGTGAATTAATCATATAATAATTTTACCCAATTATGATTGTACGAAATGAGAAGAAAAATTGAAATTGAAATTCGACACTTCTTTTATGTCCCACCAAAACAGTCTTCTCATATTTTATCTTTTCATAAAATTTTAATTGAATTGATTATTAAAAATTATTATTTAAGACTAGATTAGTTAATAAAGAGTTTTTATTATATTGATATATTTTTATTTTTTATTTTTAATAAATCTTTACCTTTTAAAATTATTTTTAATTAATTTAATGAATAGATGTTTCACGGGATAATAAGTGAAATTTTCCCTTCAATCTATATAAGAAGGTGTATTAGTCAAATTAAATTAAATTAAACTTGTGTAAAAAATTTTTTAGGGCCACAAGTTACCCATGTGAGAAGGGTCACCAACCATTGATGCATTATATCTCTAGTGTATCTCTGAAAATTCAATGGTTCAATTTATTCGGACTCATGGCAAATAGACCTACGAAGGGCGACAAAATGTTCCAGTGAGAGTATTTAAAGAAATTTTATACCTATAACTTCAATTTAGAAATATTTCGTTGCAGTTTCTAATTTAGAAACGTTTTTCTTCAATTATCAAAATTTGATTTTTTGAGTACCTTGATAGAGACTTATTTAAGTGCACAACTAGCAGTGGACTATGTCAATTTTGCACTAATTGGCAACTGGTTGAAGGGGACCCAATAAATGCAATTATCAATTCCACTACTGATTCCCTAATTAATAAGAATACTGAAATTGAAGGAAAATGTTCTAAGAAGGACATAACTAATTGGACCATTCGTGTCTCTGCGTGTCCTGTGGAGAAATACACTATTTCTCAATAAACACCAAATAAATGTCTCAATTTATTGAAAGATTGTACATGTGAAGCTTAACAGGACAATGATATTGATTATTTGTTAGACACTGCAATAAAGAATGCAGATTTGTTTTTTGTTTTCTACTGGGAGACAGGATTGAAACTAGGATCGTATATGCATTTAATACAAGATGTATTTATTATTAAATTATGTCTAGTGGGTGAATCCGAATTTATTCGCTAATAGGTTGTACGATAATCCTTTTAATCTATTTCGTGCAAAAACACTTTATGCATGTGTTTCAAGAAGACTCATTATAGAAAACTCATTTCATTGATAAAAATTTCAAATATTCATTGGATTTCAAAAAATTAGAAATTTATATTTTATATTTAGGACAATGAGTTCTATTTTAAATGTTAGTAGAGGTTGATCAATGCTTATCAATTGCCTAAACAAGAAAAAATTAAGAACCAGAGGAAAATGAAAGAACAATAAATAATTGCATTATATATAAGATGAAATTTGACTACACATGTATGAGCTGACCTATAAATCAAATCCAATCAATGAGAAGATTTTTTTGAAAGTTATTGATGTTTTATTTTTTTCTTCTCGAGTGTAGATAAATATTTTTCATTATATATAATATAGTCTTACCCAAGATTTGATTAGCCATGTCTCTAAAGCGAAGTTGGCGATGACCCATAAGAGCATGGTGTTCAAGAACCAAAGACAATAAATTATAGGAATAGAAAGTGACCAAAGCTCCAATGACAAGACATGAAATTCCAGCACCCCAACCCAGAAATGTGAAAGCATATGGCAGGCTAAGAAGAGCTGGAGCAACTATTGATGTCGTCAAGTGGTATCCGCAGTGGACCCATGATCCTACATTAATTAAATTGGTAAAATGTCACTTTTAATAATACTAATTAAATCGATGGAAAAAACCCTTATAATGAAAAACATTTAAATCTGAAACATTGACTCCTCATATTTGAAAAGACCATATTTGGCATTGTTAATGTTTAATAGATGCAACGTTAGATACACCACTACTTATATATTAGTGATGGCTAAAAGAGAATCTTAATTCTAACAAAAAAATATTTTTCTTTTATAAAAAAACAAGAAAGGAAATTATAAAAATTAAGCAAAAAGATTATATTCTGTATATATTTAGGAAGTAATCAATTTCAAAAACACCTTTTTCCTTTTCATTTTTTTCGAACTGTCATCAAAGAGGATGATCATAAATTATATAAAAGAAAAGAGAAAGAAAATATTATATGTATATGTACCTTTGGATTTGAGAACGAAAAGAGCACCAGCATCAAGCTCTTTAGCTTCTTGTTGTGGAACCTTTCCGATATCTTGCTCACCATGCACTGACATGGTTCCCATCTCTCTCTCTCTGCAAAGAATAGTTTAGAAGAAGAGAGAAAGCAGAGGAAAAAGGCGAGCAAAGTAAGAATTGGAGATCCCAAAAGAAATGAGAAAAGAAGAAAAAGATATAATACTACTCTTCAAACAATAATTAATAATACATATAGTCAAATAACTGACTTTCTATCTGCGTATCATATAGACTCCCTCTCTCTAATGGCAACAACGCTTCAATAAGACAAAATACTACTTAACGTTCCAACGTGCTCTATGGTATATAGAATATTAGTGGATACTTTGAGACAGAAAACAAAACTGTATAATTGACATTAATGCAGTTCCTCTACATGTATGTCCAACCAGACTACACTTTTTTTTTTGACTAATGAATACCAAATTTGAATATGAAAATATTATTATGAAAAACGAAAAATTTATCATTAAATATCCAACATTAGTTAAAAATGTGGGATAGAATGATTGATACTCTCTCTACTAAAAATCTCAAATTCGAGTCTTGGATATAAAAATTCAGACCGGGAGAATTGATCTTTATATAGACTTTATAATACTCTAATAGAATGTAGTCCATTGTAGGAAAAAAAAAAGATCGTACTAACCTAGGAAAAAAAAGTCTTATCCGTGTACCAATTTTAAGATGTTAATTATGATTAATGATCAATGAAAAAAAATGGATGAAAATAATAAATCAGAAAAAAAATTTGGAGCCTCTTTCTAAATAGTTTGCCTAGTAAGACGAATAGCAACCTAACTAAACCATGAGCTGAGCTGCTATATTTGCTTGATGTCTAATCCAAATCCAATGGAGAACCCTACCCACCCGCCCATTGCCTAAATACAATAATTTTTGACAATCTGACAAAATATTATCGAACAGATGTAAACATAAGTCTCTTGACATAGCTATGAAACTACCTCTCTTTGGGCCTTAATTACGTACAAAAAAGAGAACCTGATGAGATAGCACAAATGAAAATGACCCTGAAAATGACACAATATTCCCGCATACAGTTTGCTTCTTCAGCATCCACATTGCATTTCAGTCTCCGGTTTAGTCCAACTAGAAATTACTTGTTCAACATTGGCTAGCTGTAGAGGAATTCTGCTTGCGCATCTTAACTACCTTGCATGCAGGCCATACCATGAAAGGGACTAACTTAGGATTAGATTTATGGTTGAGTGAGGTTAGATCAAGTATTAGCTTAAAGGGCCATCAAAGAACTTGGTTTAGACGACCTCAAAGATTATATAGCAGTGGACCCTTTAAACATGCATCATAAATCAAATAAGTATATCTTCTATAACAGAACCATAGCTCCATCCAATCTACAGATCAAGAGATAAACATTCATTAATTAATATCCTTAAACCCTATTGATTTTATATACTATGTAGCACCGTTTATGCAAATCTTATATCAGATAAGTGCAAATGTGATGAGGTGGATATATAGTTGAATAAGTCTTAGAACGTTGCCAGATTTTTTGGGTAGAATAAGAAGTCTCTGATTGAAAAAAAAAAAAAATCTGTGAACTTGAATTTGATCCAAATTGAATAATATCACACAGCAATCATAAATCCAACAGCAATTAGACAAAATCAGTTTTATAAACTTATTTACAAACGAAATGACGACAGACAAAATACCATGATTGGTAAAGAAATTGTGACCAAATTAGTATTTTGTTGACAAATTACTAATGGGGTATTTGTTGAATAAATAGTTAAAATTCGTTGTTTATTAGGTGGTATATTGGACAGGTATCAGCGGCGAATGCAGGCCAAGACCGAAGGGGACGTGGCCCCCCCAAATAAAAAAAAAAATCAATTTTTAATGTAAAAGATTTTTGAAAAAAAAATTATTTTTAGTTTTATAACCCATAATTAAATAAATTATTTTTTGGCTACCTAGCTATTTGGTTTGGACTGGATGTGCTACTGTCAGGTATGGCAATCGGTTTGTAAACAAACGGATTAGGCATTTCCGTCGATAAAAACTTAAGGTAAATTTTTGAATAATTGAATTAATGAGATTTTGAAATTGTTAAATTATATTAAAAAAACTTATTGACTCATTAATTTAATTGAATTTTTGGGTTAATTAAAACATTTGAGCGATATGCAAATAAATATATCAAAATAATTAAAATAAATAAATTTTAAAAAATTTAATTATAAATCTTGAATTTTGTTATCAAATGCCATCTAAGCCTTAAGTAATAACCAAAAGGCCATAAGACTTGATAATGTCTTTCTTTTTTTTTTTTTCCGAAAAAAATTTGTTAATAAATGTTGAGTTTAGACTTGAGACTACCTGGGCCCTTGACTAAATAAAAGAGACTAAGGTTGGTTGGCCCAGCCCACATAACCTTATTTACTTTCCGGAATAAAATTCTATTTCACGCATGTTTCACCTCCTGCACCTCCATTCTAGTACAGCATAAACCCACAACCAAACATTCCCCCATATATCAATTGAGGGGAAAAAAAAAATGTGTTTCGAAAAGTTTCAAATTATCTTTCAGAAACCCTTTCAAAAAGAAACGCAGGTTTCGATTAGCAGAAACAAGAATCGTCTACGCAGAAAGTTTTCCCTCATTAAGCAGTATTATTTCTCTTTCTTTCTCTTTTTTTTTTTTCTCTCTCAATTTCAAATTAAAGTTGTATGATTGCTTAACATTTCTGTCCTTTGGGTTGCTTCAATTAAAAAAAAAATTAATTTCAATGTTCTACTTTTGTTGATATCCACTTGGAAACAGAGCATGCTCTGTTCTGATTTCTGAAGTGTTAACTAGAATTTCTCTAATATAATTATGATTTTTCAGAGGTTAGTAAAGAAAGATTGAATTTAAGTAATGAAGTGAGCATTTGAATTTTTGAGCTGATTTTGTTAATGATACATATAATTAGTGTATGTAAGAGGTAATTAATGACACACTTCAGTGATGGATTTTTGCTTCTATCAAACACTTCTAAGTTTTTCAATTTCTGATTCTCTTGCCCAATTTCCAGGTCATTATAAAAATTTAGTACATTTTGTCTGAATTCTACATTTTTATACTTTAAAAGTTAGATGTTTATAAGATTGGAATAGAATAGTGATTCTCAGCTTTGGTTAAAAGTTTTAGATGTTGAATAATTATTCCATGGAATAGCAGTTTTATAATGTCAAGTATTCTGAATGTATAATAAATTTATGACATATATTTTAGATTTTCTAAATTTATGGAATTCAAATGGATGAGTAAAGAATAGCTATTTCATGCTATTAATTAGCTTTTCCATTCTTGTCTTGTCGCATTCCATGGACCAAATGAAGTGTAATAAATGCTGAAATGCATAAGAACCTGAATGCTCAACTGTGTCTTTGGGTTTTGGATTGACGTAGGCCAGAATTTAAGTCCCAATTTAATGAATTATCAGGTGGCAAGCTTGTTCTTATAAAGGGCATGCTCAAGGTTACATTATAACAGCTTGTTCTTCTATTTTATTGAAGTTCATGGAAATGGTTTTGGAGATATCCTTTCGAGAAAATTAGGATGCATAAATAAATTTTTTTTAATTTAGTTCATATCGGTGCAATATCTCTTGTTTTTTCTAGCAACTGTGTGAGATATTAGCAGAGAATCACATTTCACACATGCGCTAAGTGCAACACATTTTAACTTCTGTCTCTTATATTAACATGAGTTTTTCATTTCTTCCATTTTAGGCGTACAGAACTTTGGGTCAAAGGTATGCCATCAGAAACAGATAAGTGGGGTTGGGAGCATGTTAGTGTCTTTGGTGGATTTGACAGAGGAAGTGGTACAAAAAGATGGAAATGTAACCATTGTAATATACGGTATAATGGATCATATTCACGTGTTAGGGCTCACCTTCTTGGATTCTCAGGTGTTGGGGTCAAAAGCTGCCCAGCAATAGACCGATCTCTGAGAGATGCATTTCAGATCCTGGAGGAGGAACGTCTTGCGAGTAAAAAGAAAAAGAATTCCGTGACTGGGAAGCCTGGTAAGCGAATTCGGACTTCACAGCCAAGACTTCCCTGGAAAACTATCACCAAAGATGATGTAGATGATGTGGTGGCTAGATTTTTTTATGCCGATGGATTAAATATTGATATTGTTAACTCAACTTACTTTCATGAAATGGTGAAAGCAATTGGTGCTTTTGGGTGTGGATATGAACCCCCATTGATAGATAAGCTGTCTGATTCTTTTTTAAGTAAAGAGAAAGGAAGGATTGAAAAGTCAATGGCTTTAGTTAGAGAGTCGTGGCCGCATACCGGGTGCACAATACTGTGTGTAGGTCGATTAGATGTTACATTAGGTAGCTTCCAAATTAATATATTTGTCTCAAGTCCAAGGGGCCTTATATTTTTGAAAGCTGTTGATGTAGATGATAGTAATGAAGTAGACCATGTGTTTACTGGTGCCCTTAATGATGCAATTATAGAAGTTGGACCATCAAATGTTCTTCAGGTTATTTCTCATATTGGTAATGCCTGTAAATCATCTGAATCCTATGTATCGTTGAAGTTCCCTCATATCTTTTGGTCTCCTTGCACTTCACATTCTATTCTTATGTTGATGGAAGAAATAGCTGAAAAGGAATGGGTAAAAACTGTTGTCTTGTGTGCTAAGGCAATTGAACAATGCATGATGACATATCATCATTATTCTCCATGTCTTTTCATTCAAAATCTGAAAGGGAGCTCTGATCCAATTTCTGCCAGATATGCACCTTCTTATTGTTGTGTTCAGAGGATTTTCGAGCTAAGGGAAGCTCTCCAAGAGGTGGTTGTTAGTGAAGAGTGGAAGCAGTGGAAACACACTATTGCTGAGGATGTTGAAAATGTTGAATCTGCCATTTTAGGTGATGATTTCTGGAGCAAGGCCCATTTGATGTTGCAGGTATATGAGCCATTTGTAACATTACTAGCCACACTTGATATTGATAGATCAGTTATTGGTGCTGTTTATGATTGGCGGGTTCAGGCAGTTGAAACCCTGAGGAGAAAGGCGATAGATAATGGCATATTGAGTCAGTTGGAAGGACTGATTGAGAACAAATGGGATGCGCTATTTTCCCCTCTTCATGCTGCAGGTTATATACTGAACCCTAGATATATTGGAAACTTTCAAACCAAGGAGAAATCTGTAATGCGGGGCTGGAAAGCTACTCTAGAAAGATATGAGAGTGAAAGCGCAGCCAGACGAGTTCTCAGAGAGCAGCTCAGCTCATACTGGCATCTAGAGGGATCCTTAGGTGAAGAAGATGCTGTTGATTGTCGGGATAAAATGGACCCAGTTGCATGGTGGGAGAACTTTGGTTTTGAAACCCCTAGCCTACAGATGCTAGCCATAAAGGTTCTGAGTCAGGTTTCAAGCACTTCAATGTGTCAAGAGATTTGGCAAACTAATGACCTTCCGTGTCGAGGAGCAGCAAACAGGCTGGGAGTGCAAAGACTGGCAGACCTTCTTTTTGTTCGAAACAATCTTAGACTTCAAAGCCAAAGAAGTGGCAATTTGAGTTCCTCTCCTGGCCAAAGAAATGCTATTTCAAGTTCTTCTGGAGTTAAAACATGGGATGGTTCCCATCTCGATCAAATGAAGGCAATTGTAAATATCCATGACAACTTGTGACATAGCATGCACTACCTTTAAACTATTGTGAAACGTTTTTGCCTCAGTAATTTACCCAGTGGGAGAGGCTTATGGACTTTGAAGTCAAGATTTGCTATTGGAACTCATTGCTTTTGTGTGTACCTGGAACTCAAAAGAATTGCCATATTTGGGCTTGATATCACGCAGTGAGTTTCCAGTGAACCACGTTCAGGTGCATTTGCCTTTTGCCTTTGCCATTTGCCAATCCGGATGATCTTTTCTGGAGTCTTTAAGGTTAGTAAGTTGTCTTGCTTAAAACTTATGTACTATATCACGAGTATAGAATGCTCTGTTTGTAGTTTGAAAACTATTTGTAAATTGTATTCAAATGATAATTGTACATCAGCATTAGTGACCTCAAGATTACAATTCATCTTTCAAGAATTGAAAATTGCAGTTGCCAGTCATATTCTTTCTTCTTCTTCTTCCCCGTTTTTGTTTTTGTTTTTGTTTTTGTTTTTGCATACATGACAGAAGTTATTCTGTTACTTTCTATATGTCTAGCTTTTTGGGTGAACGATCCTAGAATTAATAGAACACTTGAAAGGATTATTTTTGTTGGCTGGGAATTTTAATATCTTGACAAAGCATTTAATGGAATCTTATTCTTGTTCCATTTTAGGTATCTTTTTAGGATTTCTTTTGTCCGACTTCATTTGTCATTTTAGAAAATTAAGTATCAATTTTCTTCCAACTTTATTCTTGTTTGTGGATATTTCCACTAAACTTGGTGTTCTTTAATGATTTTCTTAGTCTTTACGCAGAAACTTAAAATGAAGCAGAGAGAGAGAGAATTATAAATTGATCAATGGGTTAGCAAATAGAGGAGTAGATTTATTATTGCTTGGTGAGGTAGCAAGATTAATTGTCTTGTCTGGTGTTAATAGGCATGCATGCATTTTACCAACGGCCAACATTAAAGCATGTATGATACAGTATCCAGAAAATAATAAACATTGTTGGTCCAGAAATGTAATTACAGAGGCCCACTATCATTATCAAATATCTCTGTGGGGTATTCCTTGGCTGATACGATACATTACTTCTATTTAGTCATTTAGCCTCTCCCCTTAGACTAAATTAACTGCAAATCTTTTCTGTCTTAATATGTTAATGACATGTGGGGGCTTTTGTAATCAAATTATCATCACATGTTGAACACTAATGACATGTATTTGCATTTAATGTTCTTTCTTTACTCTTTGCAATTTTGTTTTAGGTATGAAGTGATTTGCAAATCTGTTCATAATTGATTACATACAGCTCATTGTTCTTCCCTTCTTAAGCAGTGAGCTTATAGTCTGTAGAATAGACATTTTTAGTGCAATTTCTGAATTGGGTATGCATTATTTAAGTGGTAATTGATTTTTTTCTCCTGAAATTGAAAGTTTGATGCTTCAATCAATGTTAATCAACTCCATAGAAGGTCACAATCCAAAAAGTTGAAGATACTATTAAATAAGACTTGTCTAGATCTTTCTTGCTCTTGCTCTATGAGATGGTTTCAGCCTTTCAGTTGCTTTGGTACATGATTTTCATGTTCACATTTGTGATATAAAAGTAAAAGTAAAAGCATCATTTTCTGTTTTTGGTTACAACTTTCAAATTTACAGAACTTGCGAGTAAAAACTCTGTTTTGGACCGAGATTTGAACTCGTAATCTTGTAATTTGGACACAATTCGATATGAAAAAAACTTTTAAGAATAATTGTATTCGATGAATGCCGGATTGATAGACTTTGAACATTTTTGCAAATCCAGGCATTGGCAACACATTTTCTATAACATGTATGTGTGAATTTGTTAGATTGAAAATCTTTGACTATTGATCTCTAATCTAATCATGCAATTAAAGCATAAATCACGGTGCCTGCAATTTGTTTTAATTTAGTTAAATTAGTAGAAATTGAGAAGAAATTTATTATTATTATTATTATTAGCTAACAGGAAATGTTGACGCAAAATCAGCGACCGAATGCCAATTTATATGAGAAAAGTGGGTTTTGATGATGATAAAAAAAGAGAAGAAAAGAAAAGAAAAGAAAAGGGGAAATCTTAAAATCTGAGATTTAATGTTTGTGTCTGTCTACACGAAAAGACAATTGAAGTTGTTGAAAAAGCAGTCCCAATCCCAAACACCTGGCTTTGTATTAACTTAATTCATACAATACAATACAATACAAATAAAGTGAAAGCATCGATAAAAAAGTATATAACTACATGGCAGGAAAAGTGCCTGAAATTAGGAAAAAGAAAAAGAAAGATAAGACATTCAATCGGCTGAGAGAAAACCTTTGGACCCTCCAACTCTAAAATTTTTTTAAATTTTATTTTTATTCTTTAATTTGATCCCTGAACTTTTTAAAATTTTATTTGGCCCTTTAATTTTAGATTTTTGTTCATTCCTCAACTCAAATCTAAGACTTCTAACTCCTAAATGCTTTGTTTGCCCTTAATTTGTTGAAGCTAAACCATTACTATTTCATTTTATCTTTTTCTTTTATTTGAATGTATTTAGTTTATGTTATTTCTCATGTGCCTAACTTTTTTTTCTTCTATATTATTCTATTTTCATGTGCCCAGTTGGAAACTTTGACTTCAACAAAATTAAGCTCAAATACATGAGTTGTGTGAGAAAGTCTCAATAATTTATAGATTGCAATTTCACTTTCGTATTTAACAAAATTTAATTTGCAAATTCAAATGAGCAATTTATTAATTTATCTTAAATAAATAAGTTTGTTTCATTATTATCTTATCACTTATGTAAAAAGTAAAAGGTTCTAAGCCTGAAATCTCTCGATTATAAAAATTTTTAATGATCTAACAGTGAAAAAGTTAGGTATATGCACTGGTGTCAGTAGCAAGAGTGCAAGACAAATCTACATAAAATGACGTTTTAACCTCTTCAAACGTAGATTAATTGAAGGTAGTAGTAACATTAACCTTTTAGGGGTTTAATTATTTAGAATTCCTGTCAATTTTGGATGTTAATTTATGACGTGGAAGAATGTCTACAAAGTAAAAACAAACGCGGGTAGCAGTAAATTTGATAGGGTTGGGAATTGAGCCATATGGTAAAAATAAAATGTTGAGTTTGAAAATGACATAAAGACCTTTTAATATATTTACTAATTCAGTCGCGAATTTGTTTTTATTATTTATTATTTAATACAAAATCAAATTAATTAATAAAAAATGGTCGTTAAATTGGACCACAAACATCTCTTTTGGTCTTTTGCTTTTTGTTTTATTTGAACTTCTTCCACTTTCCAAGTACCAATTAAGTGTTTTTTTTTTATTTTTTCAACACAATTTATTTAAAAATTAAAAAAGCAAAACAAAATATAGATAGAAGGAAAAAAGAGAATCCAAAGGTTGAAGAATTAACCCGACCGACAACATAGATAAAGCATCCATCCATCGAAGACACACACATGCATCGAGTTGTTTAGAAGAAGAAAGGTCATGTAAGAGATATTATGAATATATACAAGTTTCCTCTATTGAATTAAAATGAAATCAACTAGTGAAACATCAACTTCAACAGAGGAAGAAAAATATGGAAAACGAGGGAAAGTAGGAAACAAAATTGAGTAAAATAAGTTTTAATTAAAAAAACAAAAAAGGGATGGAAAGAAAAGAAGAGTAAAGACAGGTAGGGTATAAGAAAGAAGGGAAGGTGCACCTATTAAGTGCTTTCAAAATTAGTTACACCTTATTAGACTTTTAAAAAAAACAAAAATTAAATAATATTTTAGTTTAATTATAATCTACTAGGACCGTACATAGTTCCTCGATGATTCAATCTGAACCGTAAGACCGATTTGATCTGAACTGAAGTTGAAAAAGAACTATTTTTTAAGAATTGGAATCAAAATCAGAGCTAAAAAAATTTATATCTCAGTTCTAGTTTTGATTCTAATTTTTACTAAGAACTTAACCGGAACTGAACTGGAATCTCAATGGACACGAACCTGACCGAAATCGAACCGAAAAACTTATTAATAAATATATAATTTTGATTTTTGATATATTATTTAATATAAAACTTTAACGTTAGAAATTTTTTATATATTATTTAAATTGAGAATTACATTACTATTTATTAATAAATATTAAAATGATGTGAAACTCTAAGTGTAATTAATTGAAGTACACTTCATTAATTATTAATTAACAATGAATTTGGTATTTAGGAAGAAAACTTAAATTTAACTTAGTTTTCAATTTAGACATGTATTTTTTCCTATGAAAATTTTTTTTTATTATGACATAAAAATTACTAAACCAATATATATAACAAGTATGTATAATTGTGTAGATTTATTGTATATATAAAATTATAATCAATTAATCATATAAATGTATTATTATTGGTTAGATTTTTTTATTTTTAATATTTCTTACATGGAAACAAAAATATTAATTATTAATCATGATTTAATATTGTATTATAATTTTATGTTATTATAATAATTATTATAGATGAATTTCTTCAATTATCATGTACTATAATTTTAGTTTAATATTATAATCCTTTAAATTTAAGAAATATGATATCAATATTAAAAATCATATTAATTTTTAATGGAGGAACTGAAACCAAAATTGAAAAACCAGAATCAAATAATTGAACCGAAATCAAACCAAATTATGTTCAGTTCTGGTTCCGGTTCTTAATTCATTTAGTTCTCATTCTAGTTTCAAATTTAATAAGAACCGAACTATGGTTCTAGTTCCGATTCTTTTTGAGAATCGAATCAGAACTGGAACTGCATAGCCCTATAACCTACAAATTGTGACTTAACTGGTAACACAGGCTAGGTATGTAGGAAAAGTTATCAGGTTCGATTACCAAGAGAGACAAAAAGCTTTAATTGTAATTAAGTCTCGAGCCGAATTAGACGGTTCTTAATAATACTGTCCGGATATCGGTCATTCACATAAAAAAAATACATAGTTGCATACAAATTTTTTTCAAGACGATGCATCGATGCGTGAGTTAATAATTTTTAATAAGTCATTAAACTATAGAAAGTAATAATTTATAAATTTTATTGAATCTGAAATCAATGGTAAAAAAAAAATCTAATAATTGTTGCTTTTTTGGAATAATTTATAATAATAATGAAAAAAATCTAATAATTGTTGCGCAATAATTTTCTCTTTTTTTCTATAGTAATAATAGTTGAATGTATGTAATTCTGCATACATGAGTAAAACCACAATTATTAGCATACAAGTTACCGCAAAAAGATTAAAAACGAGAAAATTAAAATTTATTTTCTTATTTACCAAATTTTTCAGTTAACTTAAAACTTCTCAATTCAAAAGATAATTTTAATATTATTTATTTACCGTTCATTAGTTATTATACAATATATAAATAATATGGATGTATTTCTATCATAGATTATATTATAACTTTTAATAATTTATCTTCCAAATAAATATATTTTAACTTATTAAATCTCTAAACATTTATTTTTTTTCTTCTGTTTACAATGAATATCTTCAAATATATTAAACCTTACAATTCATGAAATTCAATTATCATGTCATATTTATGTAATAATTAAAATAAACAAATAAAAGTCATAAAATAAACTATCAATTTAATATAATTTCACAAACATGCAACATGCGAATATCATATTTAGATAAAATTTGCTTAGATTCGATATGTGGGTCACTTTTTTTTTTCTTTCTAGTGAATAGTCAATAATATCTTTATTTTAAAAAAAAATTATTGATTTGATCTATCGCTAAATCCATAGGCCAAATATATTTCAAATGAAATTTGTAAAGAATTACATTATATAACCATAGGGTATTATCTTTTTTCTTGTTTAATTATTTTTAGTATTAGGTGAGCGAGTAAGCTGTCGTTTTTGAAAATTTTGGTATAGAGATTTTATTTTTGGTTTGCATCACATCATATTCTCTTTTATGAATATGTTTTTAGTTCTTTATAGAAAATGAGAGCAATGGATGTTCCTATAAAGGGTGAAATCAAATAAAGTTTTTGTAACATAAACAATTTAAGATTTTCAATTTTGACTTTTTGTGGCAATTTAAAAAAATGTGAAAAAAGCATATGATTTGCTTACTCATTTTTCTCTATTGAACAAGATTTGACTGTGACATGATGATTTTGTGGGTACATTATTAATATTATAAAAATATTCCAAAGTTGATGAAGTTGAAGGTCGGTTGGGTTGCTTAATTGGTGTTGTTGGGTAAGATTAAGATATTGGAGCCATTAATTAATTAATTAATTAATTAACTAAGTAATTACCCTAATTAAATTTAAATTTCTATGTCATTAATGAGTCACATGATTATTGGGTTAAGTGGGTCATACTTATATACATGTGTTCTTCGATTTCAAATTTAGCAAACTTACACGAAGCAAATTTGATTTTCTTCGAGCAAATGGAGTTTCTAAATTCAACCGAATGTTTTTTTGTGGCTTTTATGAGTGGAGATAACACTGCAATCTCTATAACATGCCGGACCAAATTAATTTTGGTGGTTAGATTTTTTACTTATGATTTTGTTTCTAATTTTAGGTAATCGAACCAAATTGTAAATGCTGGACCAAATTAATTTTGGTGATTAGATTTTTTACTTATGATTTTGTTTCTAATTTTAGGTAATCGAACTAAATTGTAAATGTCGGACTAAATTAATTTTGGTGATTAGATTTTTTACTTATGATTTTGTTTCTAATTTTAGGTAATCGAACCAAATTGTAAATCACATATTTTATATTAATGATGTTTTTATGCGTTATTTATCTAATTATCTTCTTATCTTGAATAAAATAAAATAAGATTTTATATTATTTTTATGTCACATATATTCTCCTTTCTGCTATCTTGTTTTACGTAGTATCGGGTCTTGGAACAGATTCTCTTTGGTTAGCTAGTCGTAGATGGTTCGTCTGGACTTGCATCCTATGAAGTCTTTAATGAAGGAAGCCAATCATTGAATGACTTATTCAGAGAAGCATATGTGGCGCTTTCTAGAAGAGTTGTGTTAGATATCGAATCAACTGTCTTAGACTTGGCTAAGGAGATCAAACTCTCTAGATTGGTTCTAAACTTTCTTGAAAGCTTTCTGAAAATGATTCCCTCGAGAGCTTCTTTCCTCTTTCAATTCAATTCAAATTCATCTCTATGATCTCTATCTCCAGTACGAATTCCTGTCTTTGTTTTCGGGCAAAGAAATTCAATTGGAAAATCAACAAATTGGTTAATTCCTTATTTCTTAACTAAGTAGTTCTTTCCCTATTTGAAAGGAGATAAGGAGGGTTTAAGATCTGGTATCCTTTCCTGTTCCTAAAGCTTGAAATGCCTGGTAAGGAAAAAACTTTCCCCAAAATAGCATACCTCCTCCTCCTCCTCCAATTCCAGTGCCTGTTAAAGATCTGGTTTACAGAGTAATTAATTTTAAAAACTAAACTGATTTCACTAGATTCCTTGAAAGAAAGAGTGTTATTTAGGAAGAGAAAATCCCATAGATATAGATGTGATCTTGGGCAAGATTCCTCACTCCTCAGGCCTGGGTCAAAAAACTCTGTTTCAATTGCCATGGGCACACCACACTTAAACCAGGATATTCCCCATATCGGGCAATAAAATATAGTCTGCATTACATCTCAATAAATGTTGAAAAAAATTTTAGTGTACATCTCAAATATCAAATATTTGTATCTTAATGGATGCTTAGGTTATGATTTGTGATATGAATTCTTCAATTATTTGAGTAAAAAAAATAACTTCAAACATCTTAAAATCATGTTAAAAACCAAACCAAAATGTAATAGTTTGGTTTGGTTTTTGTACTTTAAATGGTCTGATTTGGTCAGGGAAGAAATGTTATTGAAATTTTCGATTTGGCTTGAAAATTATTATAAAATCAAGTTCCAAAAAATTTAATTATAGCTGTGATTTTGGGACATTTTTTTTTAATAGTCTAACCGAACAGATCATAGAAGAGGCTGTTTAAATTCCCATTTCTATTTCATGCATTGGATGATTATGGAAAAACCAAGGGCCTTTCTAGTAACTTACTCTTATTATTGCTTTGCTTTTGTTTTTTTTTCCTCCCAATGAAAAAAAATACATGCTCTTATTTGCATCAATTCAATTGCCATAATACCTGTTTAGGCTATTTGTTCCCATTATAAACAAACAAAAGGCTTTCCTTCTTTGTCAATCCCATCAGAACTTTTTATATTTTACATTATTTCCATAATAATATGAATAAACAAAAAATGACGAGATCCTGAACATTCATTACATGCTTCTACATGAAAATTATCTAAAGTCATAATCTTTACTTAGAAGGAAGACAAACTTGGATTTGAAACAGAATCAAATGCAAAAAGGAAAACAAAGAAAGCCTTGTCTTCATTTCCTCTCATTCTTGGAATAAAATCTAAGAACAACATAGAAGAATAGTCGATAAAGAACTCCCCAAGCTAGTAAAATGGCAACATCATACCATAGGTTGTCCATCTTAATATCCATTGAGGATAAAATATCTTCTCCGATCAACTGACAATAAGGTTTGTTTATAAAATCAGCATGTTGTTTGCTAGGTTTGATCTCACCTAGAGGACCTGGGGAAAGATCTGCATCAGCTCCATTATAGCATCTTGTTCCTTTAAACTCATTTGATAACATTGCTTCAAATGGATATTTTATTGCAGATATGTAATGTAGCCACCTCCAGTAGATTGGTATTTGAGCACGCTTCAAGAAGAACCCACAAGTTAGGAAGAAAAGGGCAGTTGTGGCAATCACAACTGCATATCCTGTGATGTAACTTGGGACGAGTGCACTAACAAGCATCACATAAGCATTTGTAGTTATGAGAGAGGCATAAAGAATTATCCAAAAGTTGAATAGGCTGCTTTTCAAATGCAGCATGAATTTGGTTATGGCAGCAAATGTGAAACCTTGGATGGCAAAAAATGGGAGATAGACTATAAGTGAGGAGATGACATAAGATGAAGCACGATAAGCATTATGGGAAGTTTCTCTAATGAAGATAAATCGTTCTTGGATGAATGTTGGGACAGCATCATTAGAGGAAAAGAAAATCAAGCAAACTGCAAAAATGTAGAAATTCAAAAGCCTGCTAATGGTTTTGAATGTATCTTCACTCAGGTTCTTGAAAAGTGAGGAAAGAATTAATGCCATGACAGTTAATACGACCTCTCTTGAGAGAAATAGTTCTGGAGTGCGAACAACATTAAGTGTTGTTCGCCATGAGAGGACTAAAATTTCACGAAGCCATGGATTAGCAAATTTAGGACCATGTGTAGGTTCATCAAGCATTTCGTCATCCTCCATGTCAAATTCTTCATAAGATGTAGCATATGAATCAACTGAGGAGCTAAAGACCACAGGAGTTTTTGGGCGAGAAGGGACTTGTTGAGGTGTTGGGTATCTGTTTGAGACTTGACTTTTGACAGAAGATATTGGTGTTTTTGCTGGTGTCCTTCCAGGAGTTCTTATAGGAGTCCATGATGGTGCATGGCGAGGAGTTCCTTTAACACCATGGTAGAGCCAGACTGAAAAATCTTTATAGAACTGTGAAGCTAAACGTGGATAAACACCACTTTGCATGTGCATTGATGTCGGCACAATCTTACGTTCAAGGGAGTTATCAAAGTTATCTTCATCATCATCATCAAAATCAAAATCAAATCGTTCCGAGTCTGTTTGAGGTGTCATATTTCCATTAATTGAGAATGCTTGGCTCCGGAGGCTAATGGCATGCTTGGATCCAGGGGTATTCATATATGGAGTCCTAAGCATTTTGGGGGTCTTTTGGGTCTTGGGGATAGGTGTCCTAGCTACTTGATCTGGTTTGATTCCCTCTCTTTGGTAAAGAACAAGGGGCTCAAGTCCTACAGTGGACTCGTCATACTCCTTGATTACATCAAGAAGATACTCCAAGTTGTTTTCTCCATCAGGAACTGGTCTTCCAAATCTAGAGAGATGGGCAGGAAGGGCACCTGGGCTTCCCATATATATTAGTCTGCCCCTGTTTGGATTTTGACATACTCAAACTTAAGCTATGTGAATAGAGACAATTTTAATCTTATGGATCTAAAAATTTGAAGTTGTACCGTACCTAGCAAGAACTGTAATGCTGTCTAAAAGCATTTGAATCCTGTAAGAAGGCTGGTGAATGGTCATCAAGACAATGCTACCACCCTGTGCTATGTCCTTCACTTTCTCCACCACACAGTAAGCACTTGTAGAATCAAGACCTGAAGTTGGTTCATCAAGGAACAACAGCGATGGTTTATGGATTATATCAATTCCTATTGATACCCGTCGGCGTTCCCCTCCTGACACTCCTCTACTTCCTTCATCGCCAATATATGTATGGGCTGCACTCTGCATTCAATTTTAATCATATTATTCATTATCTACTTTTATTTTTTATACATAAAACTTGAAGGATAATAAGAGTGCTAAAAATTGGATCTTATAACCTATTTCATTAGGGAAAAACTAAATATCCTGCCTCAAAATCTACTCTGTTTAAGGCCAAGAGCAAATTAAAAAATTATCCCAATGTGCTTTGATGTGTTAGCTATTTTAAGAGGGGGAAGTCACTTTTTTTATGCTTTTGTTACTCCATAAGTAGGTATGTATAGCAGTTTAAACTATTTTAACATGAAACACTAGAATTGCCACTTCAAGCGGGACAATGGTGGTAACATATGGCGGGTAACAAAGTAGGTAACTGACCAGTCAACTACTAATCCAGTACTAGATTGCATAGTTTTCCTAGGTATATTATATATGTTCATTGGTACATAATCTAGTATATTTAATCATGTGAGAGAGT
Organism: Jatropha multifida; assembly: GCA_948099535.1. Lineage (NCBI taxonomy): Eukaryota > Viridiplantae > Streptophyta > Magnoliopsida > Malpighiales > Euphorbiaceae > Jatropha > Jatropha multifida. The sequence continues at coordinate 23,877 of CANUEX010105670.1, forward strand.
GAAAGGGTGATCAGGATCAAACTTGTAGTAATTAGGGTTGGCAAGGTATACTTGTTAATCGCTAAATTGCAGTTGTGGGTTAGGGTTTCAGTTCCATTTTCCCAGCCTGTTGAACCAAGAAAGAGAGAAGATTGTAGTACCGTTAAACCTAGTTGGTCAAGGAGATCATGGACTCTTTTTTTCTTCTCACTTCTTGAAATGGAAGGAGGAAGCCTAACTTCAGCTGCAAACATGAACGTCTCAAAAACAGTCAACATGGGGAAGAGTTGATCATCTTGCATCACATAAGACGAAACCATCTTCATGTAGCTTGTAGTTACCTACAAAACCACAAGTTTACACATGATATGCATACGCATATATATATATTGTTAGTGCATAAGGCTTCATGTTTTGTTATGTACTAACCGGTTTTCCATCTATTCTAACAGATCCTTCAAGGCTGCCCTGTGCAATCCGACCCGCTAAGGCATCAAGAAAAGTAGATTTTCCGGCACCACTAGGTCCCATGATGGCCATAATTTCACCTCTCACAGCCTGACCAGATATATCATTCAGAAGATAAGCTTCCTTGGTGATCCAAGCACCATCTTTCTTAAGTTTCTTCTTCACGCTATATGATACATTTGTGAACTCAAGTCCATGGCCAGGAGTTATCTTCCTTGCCTCAGGCAAAATAGCATTTTTCTTTATCGCTGCTGTCTTGTCCATGTCCATTAGGGTCTCAAGGCTTTTGTTTCTGTTTGCCTTCGCCATTGAGAAGAAATTTAGCAAAGCAAAACACCCTTTGGCCTTATTATATGGCTTAATTAGCTAGAGATGGGGTCTATAGGAAATGAAGTTTGAGTTGTGGAATGGTATTAAAAGGGGAAAGAAATATAGGCGTGAGATGTAGACAAACATGGGGATGGGTTAAACTCAATGAAATGGAGTTGGAAGTTTGTGAGAATATAAGCAGACGGAAAGTGACAGGTTCCTCCGCTTCTCACATAGTTTTTCTCTAATTTGCTTTGATTTTGCCGGAGCTTTCTTATTTTATATTATTTTTGTTTTGCACAGTTTTCTCAAATTTGCTTTGACTTCGCCGGAGCTTTCTTATTTTTATAATAACACTGTGCATTTACTATTTTTTTTCCGTCCCTTTATTTTGGACGATTTGTTGTTTAGCAATCAATTTTTTTTTATTTCCTTTTTCTTTCTTTTCTTGCTTTTTTCTTCTTTCTTTTTATTTTATACTTTCCCTCTTCTTCTTCACGCAATAACACCTTCTCCGTTTTCATCTCACCATCTCATCTCTCTCACTCTCACACTCACTGTCTCTCTCTCGATCTCTCCTTCTCACTGCGACTCCGACCACCGCAGCAGGAGCTCCTGCACGCTCAGCTCCAGCTCTCTCTTTCTCTCTCTCTCCCGGTCACTCACTGCGCCGCCGTGACCACCGCAGCTGGAGCTGCGCCTCAGCCGCTCCGTCCAGCTCTCTCTCTCTCTCTCTGTGTCTCTGCGCAAAACCGGCCAGCCAGCTCCACCGCGTCGCAGCACCGTCAGCCTGGCCCCGCGCCGGCAACCGCTCCTCCCTCCTCTTCCCTGTCGCGCGAACTAGGCCAGCCACCGCAACAGGCCTTCGCGTAGCGCCACAGCTTCTCTCCTCTGCGTGGCGCCGCCTTTGGCCACCGGCTCCTCCGTTGCAGCCACCACGTCCCCTTGACTGGATCCCAGCCGTTCGATTTGTGATATTGGACTGTGAAATTAAATTTGGTACTAATTTTATTATTTTCAAAATTTATTTAGTTACATTTTTTATTAACTAGGTGAAGGCAATGCCGGTGTATTTTATTATTCTACTTTATTTTAGCAGTCTATATAAAATTGGACGATGTTTTGAAAGCAGCTGCAAGTTGCTTTAACCTAATTTGAGCATGCTTCAATCAAAATCACACTATAATCCTTTTTATTTCAAAATCAATTCTATAAAATTAACTCTCGGTCTTTTAATAAGTTAAACTAAATTTTTTATTTTGATTAGAACAAAACCTAAGAACATACAAAAAGGAACTTAAAAAAATATATGTGACAATAATTAAATAAAACTTTCTTTTCCTATCAAACCTGAATATAAGAAAATGGTTGTTACTCAAACTCCTCTTCAAACATCTTTAATCATTCTCATAAATGCAAGTTTTAGAGAGAAAGCACCGTTGCAAATATTTTATTTAAAAAATCCCTTTCCATTTCCTTGCTTCCCAAACAATCTAGCACTGCTCCCTCGCGCTAATCGTGTTGTATTCAAGCTCAGTACTCAAACTGCATATAAATTGTTAAAGGGTTCACTTGTAGAAGAGCTAATAAAATAAATAGTTGCATTCAATATATGATTGGTGGAGTTCTTATAAATCCTAATTAAATCTAATTGACTGAAATATAATTTAACCTTTTACTATATTTATCCCATAAAATTTTTGTTTTAGAAATAAGCAAATCAAATCTTTCATAGCAAATCACCAGAGAAGTTCTACACAACTTGCAGTGAGAGTCAGATCCTTCAATTTGATTATAATTGCAATTCCGTTTTGAGTCAATTCTGAAACTCGAAATGCATATAGATGAACTCGAATTCTATGTATCATTAGTGCAGGATAAGAAAATATTAAAACTGAAATATACAATCAATTATTTGAAAAAGACAAAATAAGAACACATTATCAGAAGAAGTAGCAGTGATGGAGGTTCAGCCACAACTCACCTGAAATTATTCTGCAACATGTAGAAGAAATATATTAAAAATACATAGATTCATTGGGGAAGCTTCAATTTTATTAGTAATAGCTGCAAAACATCCGAGCAAAGAATTTATTTTTGGTAGCACAATAAACACAGAAAAGTTGCGATCAACCTGACTTTATTCTCTTTAGTTTCAAACATCCGTTTAATTAGTGATTATAAATTTTTTGAATAATAATTATCTCTAAATAAATATTAGTTAGTTATTATTATTTTTAAAACATCCGATCAGATCAAAATTTCTTGAAAGTGATAATTATCTCTAGATATATATTGATTAAAAACATTTAAAAGAATTATCCAATTAAAATTTCAAAAAATAAGTTAGAAAATTCAAAAATTTGTGAAAAAAGAGAAATAGAAATTCTGAATAGAGAGAGTGCCAAGTCAGATGTGTTAAGATTTTTGTTGCTTCAGGGTTATATATATAGATAGATAGAGATATAGATTAGTTAATAGTTAATTTTAGAATTTTAGATTGAATAATTTTATTATTTGAGTAGTTAATCAGTTGATAGATAATTTTTAGTATTTTGGTCGATTAATTTTAGTATTTGTGTGGTTGGTAAATTATTTTATTGATTTTATATTATTGATGGATCTAATTATTTTTAGGGATAATTTTAGTAGTTAATTAGTTAAATTGAGTCATTATAGTAGTTGATTATTTATAGGAGATTGAATTATTATTTGGTTGATTTTGTTATATTTAGAAGGTATATAGTTAGAATTTTGATAAATTATTGATTATTGGGTTATTAGTTGATTTTAGTATTTTTGGTTGATTAATTAGTTGTGTAGTTGATGATTAATTAAGGATTTGATAAAATAAATTAGTTAAGGATTTAGTTAATTAAAAAGTGATTAAAGAATTTTAATTAATTTTGAGAGTTAGTAAATTAACTTAATTGTGGAATTTAATTAGTTAGTGTTAAGATTTCAAAATTTTGAAAATTACTTTATTAAAGATTAATGGGTATATTTGAAGGATTTTTAATAAATGGTGTACATTAAAGAGTAGAACTAATTATTTAGTTGATTAAAGGAATTATTGTTAAAAAACAGATTTTTATTGATAAGGTTGAAAATATTATATTAAAATATTATTAATGGTGGTAATTGGAGAATTTGATTAATTATAGATTAAATTAGTTTATTACATAATTTTTAGTAAATTAAATTTAAGGATATAATTAATTAATTAAGGGTTGGTAGTTATTATTAAAGGTTTTTAGATAATTAAATTATTTCGGGTGTTAATTTGAATATTTGGTGGAATAAGTGTTATCAAATGAAATATTAAGGTAATTTCAGGTTGAAAATAAATATTTGGTGAAATTGCTAACGATTTATATTTGAGAATTTTAATTAGTTAGAATTGTTATTACCGGATAATTAGTAGATTTAAATATATATGTTGGTATATTTTGTAGAAATAAAATTAATGATTGAAAGATTAAAATTAATGAAATTGGTTTGATTATAATAATTTTGGTGTTGAATTGATTATTAAACTTTGACTAAATGGAAAATAAATTATAATGGTGGAATAATTGGTGGATTTTGATAAATTATATTGTTAAGGAAATCATTATTGTTGTTATTAATTTATAGTTAGGAATATAGATATATTTTGAGGATATCAGAATTAAGGAATTAATTAAGTTATTAAATAAAGAAATATAGTTTTGTGGTTATTAAGAATTAAATAAGGTAAAATAAATTAAATAATTGAGATATTGTAATGAAATAACCCATTAATTTATTTTTAAAAGAATTTTTATTTAAAATTTAATTGTAAATTTTCACCAATGAGAATTGGCCAAAAATAATATTTTATGCCGCGAACCGAATCGAAAACCGAATTTAAATAGTCTAACTCAG
>CANUEX010105696.1:0-14259 GCA_948099535.1 Jatropha multifida
ATAAATCATAACTTGAACAAAGAAAAACAAATCTAATATCATAAATTGGGGTAGAAATTAAGCTACATCAAATTCCTAGTATGAGAGTTTAGTTCGATATAGTAATTAAATAAAACTCAATTAAATCTAAAAATAATTCCACAAATAATATGAATTAAAAAAACAAGATTAAGAGTTTGGAGATAAAACTAGTGAACAATAGTGTAGACAGCTCCCTTGATTCTTTACACAACTTGAGTGCTTGAAGTCTTACAAAGCGAGAAAAACCAAGAAAAGAGTAGAAAAAAGATTTGAGATCTAAAATTCGATGATAAGAATGCCCTACTGATCACCCTTTATATAGACTTTATAGGGTGTCTTCTAATCCGAGTAGGAAAATAGCAGGCCTAATTCGAAAGAAATATAATCTGTATAGGAAACTGATTTTGAATTAGATTTCTTCCTAATTAGGAGTCTTCTTCTAATAGGCTGGGCTTGAGTAATGCTAGGGCGGGCTCTTTTATTAGTCTTATGCAGATCCATGTATGGGCTCCGTCTGGACTTCAAATCTTCATAGGCTAAATAGTGAAATTTAATCCACTTAAATTTTCAGCCTAACCTTCTTTGATGAGAATCTGGCTATTTTTTTGTTAAAAACCCTTCAAAACAAGTTTATCAAGAATCAAGAAAACTTAATTAAAAACATAAATAAATCTAAATAAAAGCTAATCGAATTATTTAAAAATACCAAAATTCCTAATAAACATTAAGCTAAAAGTACTATGAAATATAACGTATCAAAATTCTCCAAACTTAAACTATTGTTTGTCCTCAAATAATAAAATAAAAATAAAACAAAACAAAACAAAACTTAGACAAGATTAGCTTAATATGGTTGGAGATAATCATTTACAATCTTAAAAATATCAAAAATCAATTAATATGAAAATAAATCAAGTATTTTCTACGCTAGCCATATTTTTGCAAAAATTCAAACTTTTAAGAAAATTTATTCCCTAGCATAAATATAAAGTATCAAGACTTCAACACCAATAATTGATCAAACTATGATAGATAACATATGAATTTTCACAAAAACTTATTAACCTTTGAAATATAGATGATGAATTTAAATTCAATATTCCCATAGGCAAAATTAGTTATCCCTTCTCCACAATTGTTAAGTGCTACACCATTATCAAGATCAAAAGGTCTTTTACTAGGGTTGTAATGGGGCTTATAGGATTGATTTAGTTAAGTCAAAAGAAACGGATATAGGAAATCAAAGAGTGTATAATATCAAGATTTTGATTTCATTAAAACATGTACCTTTATTTGCAATGGGAGATTATTTGAAGTTTTTCACTAGCTCATTACTAGAGATGCTTTTGGCAAGGTCTCTTTATAATACTTGAGTAATTTCTTCCTTGCTTAAGATTGATTTCCCCAAACTTGAATTTTTGATTGATTACTTTTCAGGGTGCTTCTCTTTGAATTTTTTCTAATTTCTCCACTTGCTAGTGTTTGAATAACAAATTTCTCCATTTTTATTTTCTTGCTATGTTTCTATAAGATCACATCTTTCAACTATACATGGTTACACTTGGGGTAAAAGTTAAACAAATAAGCTTTAATGGCTATGTTTTAATAAGGGTAATAAGAAAAATATTGGTTTATAGGCTTTAAATTGGTTGCAAGGGTTATAATTAACTTATGGTGGTCTTAGGCTAAAATATATAATTCAACAAAGAATGCCTAAATCATCTCTTTCTAATGTAACTTTAAAAATTTTTTCTCAAAAGAATTTCTAATTTTATTCTAGGAATGCCAATGTTAAATAAATTTAAATCAAAAAATACATATCTATCACAACAATTTCAAAAATGGGTGTTTATGATCTTAAAAATAAATATTCATACCAAGGGATATCATTAAGTTAAATAGTTCAAACTCAAGCTAAAACAAGCTATAGAAGAAAACAATCAAATTTATACAAGTTATAAGATTATGATAATTTTAAATTTGCTTATAATTATCCCAACCATATTGAACTGTTCATGCAAAAGAAGACAAACAAAAATATATCCCTTCCCCAACTTAATGTAACACATCGTCCTCAAGGTGAAAGACTAAAGAATTAAAAAGAATAATGAACCTCTTACCACCATTGTATTGAGGAATACAATAAAAAAATATGAAGGAAGCAAACATATAAGAAGCTAAAAGGCTGAAAAAGAAAGAAAACAGGCTAAATAATAAAGTAAAATAAGTCTGAAAAACAACTGAGTTGAAAAATATAAAGAACAATATAAAACAAAAACAATCCTAAACATAAACGATATGAAATAAGAAAAAGGAACTATAGAGAACAAAACTAAACACAAAAAAGTCAGTCTGTAGGAGGTGGTGGAGGATGATGTTGCAGCATCTGAATCATTGTCTGGAGCTGACTATTAATTTCTTGGTATTGGGTTTGCATGGTGTCCAGTCGTGATTCAAGTCCCCTGTGCATAATTTCGATGGATTGGAACCTATCAAAAATCATAATCTCCATCCCATGAAAATGAGCGTCAACCATGTCCATTCTAGACATTAAACGGGCAAGAACTTCTTCATTGGACAAATCGTATTGCTATGGAAAAGAGGGTCTTACTCTAAAAGTGCCAACACCAGGAAAACTTTCAAAAATAGGAGGTTGATCCGCTTCTATGTTAGTGGGATCTCTCTCTTCATCTCCACTATTAGTAACAAGCCTATCTTCCTGGGATCCCACAACACGAAATGTGTCTCCTATTCTTTCAACAAGCTTCATGTGTAACATAACATCTAAATCAAGCCTAGTGCCTTTCCCACCTCCTACTATATCATAAACAGGTCGAGCGGGGTTTCATGCATTTAGGCAAGAGGCAATACGAGTCACAAAACATCCCATCATAACAGCCCCTTTATCTGCCTGTGTAATTGTAGCCCATCTTTGGCATAAGAAAAAACCCACATTAAGAAAAATCCCTTGATCTATAGCCCAAATAAAATACAATCCATTCAATCCCAAAACTTCATCACTCTCACTTTGTCCAAAGATGGTGTTGGCCAAGAATTTGTGAATGTACTAATATGTTGGGTTGCATAAGTGGGAAGCTTTTAAGATCCTAGGATTATTTTTCCTAGTCAAGTCAGTCCATGAACCGCAATCGGGAAAGTCTTTGGGTATTTGTCTAATTGCATTTTTAGTTGGGAACCCAAATATGTGGCTGACCTCATTCATTAGGAGTTCATAGTTTTTGCCAAAAAGCCTAAACCTAATGTTACTAGGGTATTCTTCATGCAAGGGAAAAATAGTGGCAGAAAAGGAATTCAAAAACTCCAAGGTCAATGGTGCAAAACAAAATCTTTCATTAAAATAAATTTCTCCCACCCAATCCTTTTAAGTGGCTTTAAAATAGCATTCTTAAGATTGACTTGTTCCAAGGTTTGCCCATCTATAAAATGATTGGGGAGAACGGGATAAGGGAGAGTTTATTGTACCCTTCTCTTTTCTCGCTTGATCCGATCTCGAATGGTGGAGGAGGTGGTCCCACGAGGGGATGTGGAGGTGATGCAGCGAATGGTGTGGGTCGAACTCTTGCGACCAAAGATGCAGTAGGACGACTTCATTTATGTTATGGAGGTATGGTGGAAGATGAAGAAAAGGGTTGAGTGATGTAGGTGTTGAGGAAGAAGGAGAATGGAAGTTAGAGAATATTGAGTGAGGTGGGGGTACCATTTATGAGTGAGGGATATGAGGGAGTTGAGGGTGTTTATAAAGGATGAGGGTTAGGGTTTGCGCGGGAAAAGAAAAGTTAGGCCTTTTAATTCTTTGAATGAGACGTGACACGGGCGTGCTAAACAATGACCTGCAATTTGTAAAAAGAGATGTGCACCTAGCACGAACGTACTGAAGTGAGCACAGTCTGTATTCGATTTTCCAGATTCAGCATAGGCATGCTGGTGGTTGGCACAGGCGTGTAAGGCACTGACTTGCAACGAGTTATTCTTGCTCAAGTTGGCACGGGCGTGCTAAATGGCATGGCCAAGGCATGCTAGACACTGACTCTCAAAGGGAATTCTTACTTTCCTTGGCATGGGCGTGCTAGGCACTGACTTGTAAGGGCAATCCTACTTCGCTTGGCACGGGCGTGCCAGACACTGACTTAAGTTGCAAAATCTCGCTTAAAATAGCATGGGCATGCTGAATGGCATGGCCAGAGCGTGCCAGACACTGACTTGTAAAGGTGATCTTACTTTGTTTGGCACAGGTGTGCTGAATGGCACTGCTAGGGTGTGCTAGACACTGACTTGCAAGAAAAATCCCTGAAAACCAACAGAAAAACTTCAAGTCTGGTGAATAAAAATAGGTCGAACAAAATAAAATAAAAATTTATTAAAATTTAAACAAAGAGAATGGAGAAAAGAAAATGTGTATGGGTTGTCTCCCACAAGCGCTTTTGTTTAACGTCGTTAAGCTCGACTCATGTGACCCCGTCTCTTTAGGTGAGACTCATTGTGTTCTTGACTGGATCAAAGGCTTTGTTTTGTAACACTTTTAGTCTTTGAGCATTAACCTTGAAGCTTCGATTTCCATCAACGATCTCAACCACTCCATGTGGAAAAATTTCTTTTATAATAAAGGGTTTGGACCACCGAGAGCTTAACTTCCCTAGAAACAAATGAAGTCTAGAGTTATAGAGTAATACCTATTGTCCGACTCTTAGATCCCACAAAATAATGTGTTTGTCATGCCATTTTTTTATGTGATCCTTGTAAATTTTGGCATTCTCATAAGCATGCATCCTCATTTCATCCATCATGTTTAATTGAAGCAATCTCCTTTCTCCCACCTCTTTGGCATTGAAATTTAAGAATTTTATTACCCAATAAGCCTTGTGTTCCCTCTCAATGGGTAGATGACATGCCTTACCATAGACCATTCGATATAGAGACATCCCTATTGGTGTTCTGAATGCAGTTCCATAGGCCCAAAGTGCATCGTCAAGCTTATTGGACCAATCCTTCCTCGATTGACCAACTATAGTCTCCAAAATCTTTTTGATTTCTCAATTAGTTACCTCAACTTGTCCACTTCTTTGTGGATGGTAAGGGGTACCTACACGATGAGTAACACCATATTTTGTAAAAAGAGAATCTAGATATTTATTACAAAAATACTTACCTCTATCTGTGATAATTGCTCGAGGAGTACCGTGGCGTGTAAAGATGTATTTATTGATGAACTTCATCACGCTCTTGGCATCGTTGTTAGGTAGAGCAATGGCTTTTGCCCATTTAGAAACGTAATCCATCGCCACTAAGATGTATTGGTTGGAATAAGAAGATGGGAATGGTCCCATGAAGTCCAGGCCCCAAACATCAAAGATCTCCACATCAGGAATGTTATTCAATGGCATCTTATGTTTTTAGAGATATTTCCTAACCTTTGACAACAAGAACAAAGATGAACAAAGTTAAAAGCATCTTTAAATAAGTTAGGCCAATACAAACCACTTTCTAATACTGGTGCTGTCATTTTATTTCCTCCAAAATGTCCTCCACATTCTAAAGAATGACAAAATTTAAGCACACTCACCATCTCTTCCTTTAGCAGACACCTTCTAAAGAGTTGGTCATTATAATACTTAAACAAAAAAGGCTCCTCCCAATAATAAAATTTGACATCATGAAAAAAAATTTTCTTTTGTTGATAAGAAAGTTTAGGAGGAGTAATCTTACAAGCAAGGTAATTCACTATGTCTGCATACTATGGAGCTTGCCTATTTGCTAGGAGAAGAAGGTGCTCATGGGAGAAGTCTTCATTAATTTGAACTTCTTCTTGTTCTTCTTCTCCCAACTCAAGCCTGGAAAGGTGATCAGCTATGAGATTCTCAGTTCCTTTCTTGTCACGAATCTCCAAATCAAATTCCTGCAAAAGAAGAACCTCACGAATTAGTCGAGGCTTTGCATCTTTCTTTTCTAGTAAATTTTTAATGGCTAAATGATCAGTATAAACTATTATTTTAGCTCCTATCAAATTTGCTCTAAATTTGTCAAATGCAAAAATAATAGCCAGGAGCTCCTTTTAAGTGGTAGCATAATTGAGTTGCGCATCATTCAGGGTACGACTGGCATAGTAAATGACATGCAACTTCTTTTCCTTTCTTTGCCAAAGAACAGCTCCTATGGCATAATCACTAGAATCACACATAAGCTCAAACGGTAGGCTCTAATCTGGTGTAGCAATTATGGGAGATGAGATCAATTCCTTCTTTAACCTGTTAAAAGCATTTATACAATCTTCATTAAAATCAAAAGGAACATCTTTAACTAACAAATTACAAAGAGATTTAGTGATTTTTGAGAAGTCCTTGATAAATCTCCTATAGAAACCAGCATAAACAAGAAAGCTTCTAACTCTTTTGACTGAATTTGGAGGTGGTAGCTTTTCAATTACTTCAATCTTGGCTTTATCTACCTCGATCCCCTTCTCAAAAATTTTGTGCTCTAAAATAATACCTCCTTTTTTAGGAACAACTTGCATAAGGCTTACCAAATTACTATCCAAGATCAAATAAATAATTCCTGCATCCAAGAGTTTAATGATTTCTGCCTTGACTACTTCCTTCATGTTTGGATTCAGTCCCCTTTAGTGCTCAATCATAGGCTTGTAGTCTTCCTCCATCAAGATCTTATGCATACACACACTTGGATTAATCTCCTTCAAATCTGCAATTGACCATCCCAAAGCTTTTCTATGTTTCTTTAAAACCTGCAACAACCTTTTCAGTTGATCAAGTGATAAGTGAGAGGAAATAATAGTAGGGAAAGAATTATTACCACCTAAGAAAGCATATTTAAGATGAGAAGGAAGCTATTTTAGTTCTTACTTTGGTGGTTTTCTCTTTTCCTCACTTTTGATGCTTTGAACATTAGTATTAATGTTATCAATGATTAATGTATCTTTATCATGCAAAGTGTCATCCACACTATCATCAACAACGTCAATCCTAAAACAATCACTAGAATCCATAGGAAATTTGCAAGATTTAAGAACATGAAAAATAATTTCCTCTTGACCTATCCTTAAAGTTATTTTACCTTCGTGAACATCAATCAAGGCTCCTGTGGTTGCAAGGAAAGGTCTTCCAAGGATGAGGGATCCTTCTCTATCTTCATCAATGTCAAGGATAACAAAATCAACAGGAAAAATAAACTTACCTACCTTGACGAGTACGTCTTCCACAATTCCCTTTGGGTATTTGATCGAGCGATCTGCTAATTATAGAGACATCCTTGTTGGCTTCAGTTCTCCCATCCATAGCATCTTAAAAACCTCATAAGACATAAGATTAATATTTGCACCTAAATCAGCTAAAGTCTTATCAAAACTTCCTGGATCCTTTAACTTAGGAGGAATTTATTTTGAATGATTGCACTACACTCCTCTGTTAACATTACCATTTCTTGATCATTGATCTTTCTTTTCTTGCTCAAGATCTTCTTCAAGAATTTTGCATAACTGGGCATTTGAGCAAGAGCTTTGGCGATAGGAATATTTATTTAAAGCTTTTTCAACACATCAAGAAATTTGAGAAAGCTTTTATCATCCTTGGATTGCTTGAGTCTTTGAGGGAAAGGAACAGGTGGGACATAAGGTTTTACCTCCTCTTTTTCTTCAAGATCAATGATAGGAATTTCCTTTTTCTGTTTCTTTCCTTCTTCCTTCTTGGGTGGATTCTCTAGTTCTTTACCACTCCTCAAAATAATAGCTTGTACCTATTTTTTAGGATTTTTCTCAGTATTACTAGAATAACGTACCTTGAGGTCCTGAGGCCATCATGGTTGTAAACTATCCAAATTGGATTTCCAAATTTCTAATTGCTGCTTGTTGGATTTTGTGATTTTCATTAGTTTCATTCATGAACTCCATGTGGGATTTGGAAAGAGCAGTAAGGAGATCATCATGAACCTTTTTCTCTTGGGGAGGAAAACCTGGTGGTGGATTCAAGGTGTTGTTTGGATTCCCATAAGAAAGATTAGGGTGATTTCTCAACCTATTGTCATAAGAGTTAGAATATGGGTAATTCTTCCTTCCTTAATTTATCACGTAGTTGACTTGCTCCAAATTTTGAGGGTTTAAAGTATCCAACATGCACTCCCCAATTCCATGTTGACCATTACACCTGTCACATGCTTGTACAATAAAATTAACAGAATTAGTGGTCAACAAATCCAACTTTCTTACCATATTATCCATTTTGGCATTAAGCGCGGTTATGGCATCAATCTCATAGATTCCTACAATCCTTTTCCTTTTTGAGGTATTTTGATAATGGCTATTGCTCGTCATCTCTTCTATCAAATCATATGCTTCATCAATCCCCTTTCTTTCAAAAGATCCTCCAACAGCTGCATCCAAAGTAATTTTAATGTTAGGAGACAATGCATCATAAAAAGTTTGTACCTATAACCACTTAGGTAGAGAATGATGTGGGAACTTCCTCAATAGGTCCTTGAATCTTTCCTAAGCTTCATACAAACTTTCTTGATCATGATGGGCAAAGGTCATTATCTCATTGCGTAGCTTGGTGGTCTCTGAAGATGGAAAGAATTTTGCTAAAACTTTTCGAGCTAACTCCTCCTATGTGGTAAAACTTTCTGCAAGGCATGATTGTAACCAAGCACGTGCCTTATCCCTCAAGGAAAAAGGAAATAAACTCAATTTGATAGCATCCTCAGAAAATCCATTTTGTTTAAAGGTATCGCAAATCTCTAAGAAATTTGTGATATCGGCATTGGGATCCTAACTAGGTAAACCTCCGTACTGGATTGAGGTAGAAATCATTTGAATAATGGCAGGTTTTATTTCAAAGTTGTTAGCTTCTACCCTAGGTCTGGTGATACTTGTGGTGGTTCCATTCAGAGAAGGGGTAGTATAATCACGCAGAGTCCGAATAGGAGGTCTTCGATTATGCTCCATCTGATGCTACGGTATTTCTTGTTGCTCTTGCTCCACTAAATCATGTATCTTCTAATCTAGCCATGGTTGATTGCCTTCGTTGTTCACACTCTCGATTCCTTCTTGCAGCGTTATTTCTTCGACAAGTCTTTTCAATTTCTGGATCAGAAACTAAAGGTTCAATGCTACGAGATTGACTTTGCATAAACACCTGAAAGAGTCCTTAGAAAAATTAAACCAACAGAAAAATAAATGTTTAAATTAATAGTAAGTTAATTAGTATTGATATTGGTAACGTCAATGTCACGACCCAAAACCGTGGGCCGGACCGACACTAGGACCTAGGTAAGCTTAAGGCCCTCGAGGCTCGTAGTAAGCCTAAATTACCAAAATCCATTCCAATTATCATTTGACTATCGGAATAGTAAGCTCATATTATGACATTATTCATACAATAGTCAGAGTTAACAGTTCTGACCCAGCCTTAGTATTAAATACTATTCGCAGCTCGGGCTCATATCCATTTAATAAAAATATATTCTCATATAAATATTTATTTGTCATAATATGATCAAACTATTCCTATCATACAGTCTCCAACTATTCATAAGGAAACACTCCATAATTTATTTATAATCACATGATAATTCTTTTTACATAACCAAATATTATTTAAACATCCTAACTGCGAAGTTAAATAAAATGTGCGAAAAACCACAAATATTAACAGAAAGTTTATACTAACATGATCGAATCTCTACGGAGAAGGAAGCAGAGTCTTATAAACCAACGGTACTTCTATTGCCTGAAAAATGTTTATGGAACGGGGGTGAGTTTCACTAAACTCAGTGAATAATAATAAATAATGCAACCCCATACATTCAAGCAGTTTGCTTTCACAATATAATAAATGGGCATACTTCACAAGCACGTGTCATACAACAGCATCTTCAAACAAGTCACATTCAAATATTCACAACATGTGGAAATTAGTCAGTGAAGTCACAAATTCACCTATTGGCCCCAAGCCAATTCCATAATAATAATATATATAATAGGGAGCCGATCCCCCATACTTGGCCCACTGACCCATAGTGACACACGTCGTCCCAATTTTCACCTAGATACAAAAAGCACATTATTTCACATCACAGTTATTCACAAATATATTCAATACAATAAATGCAACATATGAATGTAATCAAGGGAGGAAATTATATAAATTTAGAGAACCGAAATATTATATATCAAATACTAAAATTATAGAACTAAAATATTATATTTGAAAAATGAAGGATATCAATTTAGCAATAGAAATAATAAATGATTCGTGATTATTTAAATAATATAAAGAATATATGGAATGCATATGAAATGCATGTATGCAGGATGGTGTGCACCATTTATTATTACTCACAGTGACCGCAGAATAATATTCAGGTCTATCCTGGGTTCTGATTCGGAGGAGTAGTAAAGGAACTTGGTCGATCTAAGAAACACGTATAATAAGGAAAATATAATTAGATACTGACTCCCTTAATTAAGAATATTATTTTAATAAACCTTATTTTATTTTTCTGACTAAATTTCTATTAATTCACTATCCTTACTATTTACCAGTAATTAATTTATTTACTTATTTTGTATCTAGTCTAGATATCAATTATATTTATTTCATCACAAAATATATTTATACTCCTAATGATAAATTAACATTGACAATAATTATAATTTCTTAGTAACATCATTTATTTAACTCACCACATATATTTAATTAATTCTACCAAATATTCATCCTTATATTAATTACCATCAAAATATCTACTATAATTTATTTTCCATTTAGTCAAACTTCAATCATCATTAATCAATCTAACTCCAAAATTATCATACCTAAATCAATTTCATTAATTCTATCTAATTAAAATCTTCAAATATAATTCGTTAGCAATTTTTTCAAATATTTATTTTCAACCCGAATTTGCTTAAGCTCAGTAATCATATAAATACATTTATTTCACCAAAATTTCATTTAGCGCCCGAAATAATCATATCAACCTAATTTAATTTATAATTGATCAAATTCTCAAAATACCATTAGTAATATAATATTTCAACTTAATATATAAAAATTCGTTTTTCCACATTAATTCCTTTAATCACCCAAATAATTAGTTCTACCCTTTAATATACTCCATTTATTAAAATCCTTCAAATATATTATTCCTTGATAAGGTAATTTTCATAATTTTAAAATCTTAACACTAACTAATTTAATTCCACAATTAATTTAATTTATTAACTCTCTCAAAATTAATTAAAATTCTATATTCACTTCTCAATTAATTAAATCTTTAACGAATTTATTTTACCAAATCCTCAATTAATCAACAATTACATAATTAATTAATTAATCAAAAATACTGAAATTAACTAATAACCCAATAATCAATAATTTGCTAAAATTCAAACTATATACCTTTTAATTATAATAAAATCAATCAAAATAATAAATCAACCTCCTATAAATAATTAACCACTATAACTACTCAATTTAACTAATTAACTATCAATATCACCCGTAAAATAATTAAATCCACCAATAATATAAAATTAATAAATAATTCACTAATCACCTAATTAATAAAACCAATCAATCAAAATACCAAATTCAATAATTAATATCCTAAAATCAATTTAACCTCCTTAATTAACATAATTCCAATTAAAATTAATCGACCTCAACCTATAACTAAATAATTAATTAATTACCATAATTCTATCAATATACTACAAAACCATCTAAATAATAAATCAATTTTCTATATTTAGTCAATTATCACAATCACTCAATTTAACCAATTAATTATCAAAATTATCCCTAAAATAATAAAATCCACCTATATATAAAATATACAAAATAATTAATCAACCACTAAAATACTAATATATACTATCAAAAATATAAAATCAACCAATAATTAATCAAAATCCTACAATTAATCAATTAGCACAATTAACAAATTAATTACTAAAATTTAACTAATTACTTACTCAAATAATAAAATCATTCAATCAAATATTCTAAAATTAACAAATTAATTAATAAAAATTTAACTAAATAAATTCTGAAAATACTAAAATTAATACCCAATAATTGTCAAATTCCCAAAAATCACAATTGTAGCTTGTCTTGCAGTGACCGGCGTGGAGGAGGAGCTGCTGGAAGTGGTGGCACGATGAGAAGAGGAGCAGAACAGGGCTGGGTCGCGCGTCAGAGGGAGGCAAAGAGGAACTGATCGCGCAAGGAGGAGCTGGGTCGCGCAGAGAGGGAGGCAGAGCAAAGCTGCTGCTGCTGTGGCTTTCCGGCGACGCTGCAGGTGCTGGAAAGGAGGCGGAGGAGCTATGATGGTGGCACTGCAGAGGGAGACAGGAACAGAGCGACAACAGGGAGAGGAGAGAGCGACAGGGAGAGAGGAGAAGGAAGAGAGAAGGAGAGAGAGAGGGCTGGCTGTGGTTGGCGTGGTCGTAGCTGCAGCGAGAGGAGGAGTCGGAGATGAGCTGTTGGAGTGAGAGAGAAAGTGAGGGGCTGGAGGTTGAAGATGGTGTCAATGGAAGGAGAAAGAAGAGAATAAAAAGAAAGAAAAGAAAAGAAAAAAAAGAAAGAAAAGAAAGAAAGAAAAAGAAAAAAAAAGAAAATAATAAAAAATTAATAAAGTTTAAAATTATTAAATAAAAACAAACATCCAAGTAAATTGTCAGGAGAAAAAAATAGTAGCGCACAGTGTTTTTCAAAAATATCCGACTCGAGTCTAATTTAAATTAATTCGGTCCAATAAAAAAAATATTGGTCCGATTTTTATTCAATTCACGATTACTCGATAAATTTTTGGGCAAACCAAAATAATTTTCGGTCCCGATAATATTACGTAGCGTAATATTATTGGCTAATAATTTACAATTTAAATTTAAATGGAAATGTTTCAAAATAAAAATTTCGGGGTATTATAGTCAATCCCTAGCAACAGAGCCAAAAATATGACAATGCTTTTCGCAAGTGTACGAAATCGCAACAAGTAATAAAGAGTGAGTAGAGTATCATTCCACAAAGATTGTATACTAAGTATCAAAATTATCTTAATCTACTATTATTTAAACGATAATAAAGAGAATAATTGTAGAAGTGAAATAAAATAAAATAGAATGAAACAATAGAAAAGAATTCAAACAAGAATATTTGATGAAAAGAAATCAAGGTTTAAAAGCTACTATGGATGTTTATTTCACTTAACTCTACCCAATTTGCTTTATTAGTTTGCTAATCAATTTTAATTCTTCAAGTAGGGGAATAACCCTAAAGTCACTAACAAGCTCTCTTGATGTAGTATTAGCTATTTTAATCCCGTCTAATTACCTATCTCCCCATAGCGCAACCAAATATAAATTAAATCATTAAGTTTTATAGTTTATTAAAGAATCCATAACCTAAGGTCGTTAAATTATGAAAACCCCCATGAGTCAAACCATATAGCTTCCGCATCAAATTAACAGCGCTTTTCGCAAGTGTACGAAATCACAACAAGTAATAAAGAGTGAATAGAGTATCATCCCACGAAGATTGTATACCAAGTACCAAAATTATCTTAATCTACTATTATTTAAAAGATAATAAAGAGAATAATTATAGAAGTGAAATAAAATAAAATAGAATGAAACACTAGAAAAGAATTCAAACAAAAATATTTGATGAAAAGAAATCAAGGTTTAAAAGCTACTAGGGATGTTTATTTCACTTAACTCTACCCAATTTGCCTTATTAGTTTGCTAATCAATTTTAATTCTTCAAGTAGGGGAACAACCCTAAAGTCACTAACAAGCTCTCTCGATATAGTATTAGCTATTTTAATCTCGTCTAATTACCTATCTCCCAATAGCACAATCAAACATAAATTAAATCATTAAGTTTTATAGTTTGTTAAAGAATCCATAACCTAAGGTCGTTAAATTATGAAAAATCCCCATGAGTCAAACCATATAGTTTCCGCATCAAATTATTATTCCTATAGAATTTATTATCCTTTTTTTATCAAAAACTCTTCTTCCGATAGTAATTAATGAAATAAATCAATCTAGGTGAGAAACTCTACCTGGAAGCTTTAAGCTTAATAATAAATCATAACTTGAACAAAGAAAAACAAATCTAATATCATAAATTGGGGTAGAAATTAAGCTACATCAAATTCCTAGTATGAGAGTTTAGTTCGATATAGTAATTAAATAAAACTCAATTA
>CANUEX010105705.1:0-36885 GCA_948099535.1 Jatropha multifida
ACCTTATCTTTCTATTATTTTCCCATTTCCATTGTTACCTTTGTAATTATTGTAGAGTAGGACAGTTATCTAAGTTGCAAGAAGCTATCAACTAAATTTTATAGACTAATTTGAAGAGTTGCAGACAATGATTTGAACCAAATCCTTCAATCAGCAATGCAAGCTTGTACTTTTTGAACTTTTTCTTGATTTGTGTGGCCGAAAAAAAGAAAGAGTATGTTCCAACAATTTTTCCCTCTATTTTCTTGCAGATTATGTTCAGTTAGAAAAGTAATAGCTTCCTCTGGAAAAAAAAAAAAAAAAAAGGAAGAAAGAAAGAAAGAAAAAGTAATAGCTTTTTCCAAGAATAGCTGTATCTTTTCATTTCCTCAGAGGTTTCCTCTGAATGAATCCTCTAATATCAATAACTTCTTTTACTGTCGAGTTAATGTTTTGTGCATTTTAGTTGATTGATAAGGCTAGACAGTATTTTGGGCTAGCCGATCTTGAGAAGCATACTACAGCTGGTGGCATTCTTGATGTTCATATGGGCGATGCTCTTGCTCCCTTAGAAAATGGTTTTGGAAAATATGCTAGTAAGTGTTTCTTCTGATTTCTCATTATGTTGTCGTATATACAGATGTTTAATCATATTTTGCTGTGAACAAACTTAATTAAGCATAATGTACTATCTTATATGAACTAATTAAGCAGTGTAACAGAAATTCAACTTAATGTTCATACCTTGAAAATTTTATATTTAAAAGTCTAGTTATTTGGGGCTAGTTTGACAATAGCAGATAAGAATATTAGGAATAGTTCTCATGGGTGAATGAATATTGTTTTAAGCTATAACTGTTTTTAAGAAAAGTTTTAAATGTGAATTTTTTGTAACATCAATTTTGAACCCACAAAAAATACTATTGCAAAAGGTTTATATTATTGTGTCAATAAAATTACTCTGTTTGGCACCAAGTAAGCTATTACCAGTAACAATGCCAACAAGCCCATAATACCTTTGGCAGTGCTATATTTTTTTTCGGTTTTCCCACGAGTATCCTGAAACCCATATGAGACTAATCGCATTTCGGAGTTCGTGAACGTTCCTTCGCATGAATGTTTTTCCACAAATCTAACCCCCAACCTTGTCTTGACAATCCTATCTTAGAATGCTAGTTTGCATTCTTCACCGCTTATACTAAATATATTCGTTAAATAATTTGCTCTTTCTTCACTACTTAGCTAACAATAATTACTTTAGGTATTATCATTGACTTGTTCTGTGAAGGAAAAGTTTTGGCACAATTACAAGAGGTATGTTGCTGCCTTTTCCAACCTGGTTTTCCTGTAATTTTTTATGGGAGTTTCGGTTAGTGCCTAGTCATTGAACTCATGACCTCCACCTGTAATTCCTTATTAATCTAGCAAATTTTCTAGTTAAATTATCATTATTTCTTCTGTGATGATGCATGTTTTTCTGCTAAGATTGAAACCGTGCCCCTTAAAATATAAATGGAAAAAGGTAAAACAAAAAAAAAATTGAACACTGGACTATGCCTTCCGCAAATACATTAATCTTACCTTTTTAAGATGATGTCACTGAGTCAACTTTTTTGTACACTGTGTTAAAACCTTAGGTTACTTTTGATGTATTCAGGTCATATACACCGTTCAAAGCAATTTATGATCCAAGTCAAAGTCTTCGAGAAAGGTTATAATAAGTTGAGCTTTCCCTGCCGTTGATTTTGTATACTTAGTGAACCCTCATGGAACAAGTCTCTGCATAGATCAATACGGAGGGAGAGAAAATTGGAAAGAAACAAAGGAATAAATAAAGTAGAACTTTGAACTATGATAGACAAGTCTAAGTCAATAAATTAATTGTACGGTCCTTACTCTATTGGCAATATAATAATGTAATAAATTTTTGAATAGGAAAGGAAAAAAAAATCCTACTGCCGATTTTTTTTATTGTTTTATCTTAAAATATATAACTATTTTGTGTATTTTAAAAAGTAATGGATGATATTTTTCAATGTTACTTTTATTTACTTTAGATACAATAACTATTATTTTTTATTTTGAGATAAAAGGATACTTTTACAAGTTACTTTTGGTTTGAGATAAAAAGTATTTTCACAAGTTATTATTGGATCGGAGATAAAAGGTAATTTTTTATAATTTAAGAGAATTAATTGCTTATTTAATTTTCGTGTAAAAACCTAAAACTTAAAAGTCTTAAATATTATTATATTAAATTTATCAAATTGATTCTCTTTTCATTATATATAACCAAAAAACTTAAAAACTTGAAAAAAAAAATTAACTTAACCTAAAAATTAAATCAAAATAAAAAATTGAACAAAATATGAATTAGTTTGATTCAATTTTATAAATAATTTGATTCAATTCGATTTGATTTGATTGTATTCAAATTCAAGCTATATGAATTGTACTCATTTGAATTAGACCAATGATCACTTCTAATTGAGTGTCGAAGAGGAAATCAAGTAAATTAAAAATATGCCAACGGTTAGAAACTTAAAAAGAAAAAGATTACATTAAGACTACTTGCTTTTGTTAGGTAGACAAGAATTTTCAGCCCTTGGATTTAAATGTTGTATGCTGTAGATTTCATCTAACAGTGAAATTTCAATACACATGGCTCACACATTTTCTTTGAATTAGAATCCTTCAAAAAAAAAAAAAAACAATTAAATGAAGGTTCCAAAATATCTAAGAAACAATTGAAGATAATAAAATTTTTCAACTATCAAATTGCTATAAATATGACATTTAGAGTTCGGTGCATTATAGGAAGCATGTGATGAGGGAAAAACATGTTAAAGAATTTGGGTAGAAGGAATATTATTCCTTCATGTAGGCAATTGCTTGAAGAAGAAGAAGAAAATGGTGATGTGAAAGAGAATGATAAATTTCCTAAAGGGTATGGTATATTCCTGTAATGGTTGGATTAAAAGAAGGTCAAAAGACCAAGTTCTTGATTCATGTTAAGATGTTCAAGAAAGCTTGCTTTGTTGAGTTACTTGAGATGATTGGTGATGAGTTTGGATATGAACATGAAGGAGTTCTTCAAATCCCATCTGATGCCACTTCCTTCATTCAAACTGTCAAACAAATTTCTAAGAGCAGCTATTAGTGCAATTGTTACCTGGTTTTGTTTAGAATTATTGAGTTATTATTATTATTATTCAATCATATAAATGTTCTTTTCTTCTTTTGCTTATATAGTTGGAGGTTATTTATTAACTTTACAATGTTATTTAGATCAGAATTCGTGGGGGAAAGAAATTGAGAAAACATTAAAGCCAAAAAATCAATTAAGACTGATAAGTTCTCTCATGTAATAATTATATTTCTCTATCATATTAATAATTTTAAGACATAAATCCTCCACATATGGAAGTCGATGATCGAATTAAAAATAACTATGTTGTAGAACTCTTTTGTGGGATTGAAAAATTAGAAATTGCCAAAATCTATAGAAGAAAAATTAGATAACTAAGCTTATAACGTAATTAAATATGTAAATAAGTTCAGAGAGTTAAATTGATCGATAATATCAAACTTGACTTTTTTATTCCCGTAAATAAATTCAGGAGCTAAATACCTTTATTGCTATTGATGTCATTTTACAGTACTTGCGCTAGAGAATCTGTCACCATGTGAATAGACTCTCTAAAAAGATATTAACACTTGAACTTTTCATTAATGAATATATTGTGTGATTAAAGGATATTACTAAATGTATACATCACGGATATACCCTAATTCTAACAATTTATAATATAGATAACGAGATGTGTTTTTAGTTTTGGTCTATAAATGATGTATTTGAGAGTATTATTGAAGCCTTTAAAAATGAATTTTATAAAGTTAGACGAAAGCATGGCCTTGTCCTACCCCTTGTAGACCATGCTGCTAAGAATGGCAAGTGGCACAACATTGCTGAAAGGCATGGTTTTATGCCATGCTCGAGTCTAACTTTGTAATGTTCACTTTTCGCACTTCAATTTGAAAAATTTTTCTATACTTGGGAGGTTATGAATTCTAATTAGTATCCACATCTTGATAAATAAAAAACATGAGTATATGTTCAATCAACATGGTTCTTTTATTTGTTTTATGTAGTGTTTTGATATGTGTTCTTTTTATAGTATTTTTAATATAGTTGTCATAAGGATTTTCAGTGTTTTTAATTAATTTAATTAGTTTTTATTTCATTTTATTTATGTTTTTGTTTAAAACTTTCTTGAATTATATTTCACTTGATTTTGAATAATTTTATAGGATTTTTATTAGAAACCAAATAAGAATGCAAAAGATTAAAAGCAATCATTTGTTTATGACTTCCAACAAGAAGCACGTCCATGCCGTGCTATCTAGCACCCTCATGCTACTTTGCGGAGTTGAACTTGAGCTGAAATTTTAGATTAACCTTGTGCTTCTTGCATGAAGATATTATGGGACACGATTTATTAAAGCTGGGTTCCTATGTAGACACGTGGGAGTTCTAATTGAGAAGAAATACAAAGTATAAACAGTTTTCTATCTCCAAAAGATTTATTTATCAATAGAGACTCACTTCCCTAAACGAATCTGAAAATATTCCAAAAAGTCTATATAAAGAGAGAGACTAGCCATAATCTAGAGACATTGATTTATATTTCATCTTTTAACTTCTATCCTCTTGTTCTCTACTACTTTATTTAGTTTCTCTCTTTAAGATTTCAAGTATTAAAGTTAGTATCAAGATTCAAGAAAGGCGTTCAAACATGTTGTCAACTAGTTTTTATTTTTGAATTTTCTTCTTGTCTATTGTCTATTGTTTATTATTCATTTGGATTTTTATTTTTAAACTTCACGCACAAGACACGCCTAACCTTCAATTTTACACGAGCTAGATAATTAAACTTAGCCCACTTTGAATTTTTAGCTTTTTTAGAAATATAGTCGTGGCATCTAACATGGCTAGGCCGTATACTTTACTAACTTGGCCATGTTGAACTTTTAATCTTCATTTTTTAGTTCCAACATTTTTCATGCAAACTTTGGCTATTTTTCTACTTAAAACTCTTCAAATTAAGCCTATCAAACCTAATTAAAAATATAAATAAATCTAAACAAAAATTAATTAAATTAAAAATAAAAAAAATTCTAATAAAAATTAAACTAAAAATATTATAAAAATAACATCATATGTGAAACAAATTTTATTTGATTACGAAGTTACTTCAGGACAATCCATAAACTTTGCGAAATTTGATATCTTTTTTAGCTCTAATGTTCTTGCTAACATAAGAGACGTGAAAGAATTTGCTAGAAATCAATGCTCCCTTGGATCATGAGCGTTACCTTGGTTTACCGTATCTTATCGGCCGAAAGATTTTTTTTTTCTTGAAGAAACACCTATATAAATATACTTTTGGTTGGTATAATTATTTTTTATCTCTTGCAGGGAAAGAAATTTTATTAAAATTAGTTGTCGAGACTATTTCAACCTTTTGCAATGAGTGTATTCTAACTTTCCTTCCTATTTTTGTTTATGAGGAGTTGGAATGCATGATGAATTCTTTTTTGTGAGGTTCCAAGAAAGGAGGGCTCAAAAATTTCATTGGACGTCATGGGATAAATGTATATAGCTAAAAATGTAAGTGGGATGGGATTTCGGCATTGAGTATTTCAATTTAGCTATGCTTGGAAAGCAGGGTTGTTGGCTTATTTCTAATTCTAGTACTCCTTTGGCAAGAATTTACAAAGCTAACTATCATTTGAGAAGGACTTTTTACAAGGTCAAGAGAAGAATAACTCGAGCTTCACTTAGAAGAGAGTCTTGCAATCTAGGGATTTACTCCAGAAAGGACTCGGGTGGAATGTGGGTAACGGTCGGGATATTGATGTTTGGAATAATGCCTGGTTAGATAGAGAACCAGCTTTTTGGATACAAACAGCAATGGGAGATCACAAGGAGAGCTTGAAAGTGTCTGACCTAATTACTATTGATAAACAATGGGATGTCAGCAAACTCCATCATTTCTTTGATTTAGGAGATGTAGGCAGTATTCTTGCTATCCCTTTGAGCTAATTGCACCACAAGGATAAGCAAATATTGCATTTTTCTATAAATGGGATATACACGGTGAAAACATGTTATCATGTTGTTGCTTCTCTTTTCCGACTAACTCTTACTTTATTTATAGGTGATTGTCGCAAATTCTGGAAGGCAAAGGTGGCACCAAAGTTCGGTAACTTTTTTTAGCAAGCTGTAATAAACGTATTGCTGACAAAGGTAAAGATGGGTCCAAGTGGAGTCGAAATGTCCATATACTCTTTGAGGGGATACTCTACATGCATTGTTGTTGTGTCCTAATGCTCAAGCATGCTGGCAGTTATTATCTCCTAACCTTAATCGTATTTTTCTGAATGTAGGGTCCTTTATTTTTCATGTTATTATCTCATTGGAGGCAAAAAGGGTCCAACACATTTTTTAAATCCTCTACAGCATCTAGTCAAGTCGAAACTTGTTGCTATTTCAGCAAAAAAGATTTGCACTATAAGAAAAACACCATTTAGAAACGAAAATTTCCGTTTTCATTAAGAAACGGATTATCAACAAATTAGGAACGGAAAATGATATTGCATCTTTGACCATCTTTAGAAACAGAATGGAAATGGATTAGGAATGGAAATATTAGAATCGAAACTTTCGTTGCTAAAATTGGCAGTTGATAAGGAACAGATTAGAGACGAATTTAAGAACGGATTATAGACAGATTTAGAAACTGATATTAGAAACGGATAATTAATCCGTTGCTATTTGAACAAGAAAAATTCTTTTTAACTAGATATGGATTAGAAATGGATTAGAAACCGATTTTAGAAACGGATATTTAATCCGTTTCTAATTTTTAAAGTATAATATAGAACCAAAAGGGACCGTTTGGTTCCTCCTGTTGTTAGAAACGAATTGCCATTCCGTTGCTAATAAATAAATCAAATAAAAAAAAGGTAAACGGCGTGGTTTGGTTGTTCATGATATTAGAAACGGATATACTGTCCGTTTCTAATGAATAAAACAAATAAAAATTTGTTAAGTTGTGGATGGCAATTTTACCCGACTCGATTATAGCGGATTTGAGTAGTAATTTTAATACCCGCGCATCAGATTTGGGACGGATTCAAATTCAAATTAGTGGATAGCAGGTACCCGCCCCGTACCCTATATATGATTTAAATATAAAATTTTATATTGGTAATGAGTGTTAAACCACGACTTTTTAAATGTAAAATTTTATGTTGAGTCAAACCACGATTTTTTAAATGTAAAATTTTATGTTGACAATGAGTGTTGAACCCAACCTTTAAATAGAAATTAAGAGGACTAACCACCAAACCTCTGGTAATTCATATATATGAAAGGAGTAAGAAATATATATATAACAGTTGTAGTAATTTATAAATATTTACTAATAAATAAAATATTATTGGGTAATGATATAATTTTATTTATAAATACAATTTTAATAAAATTATGTACATTAAATTAGAATATCTTAATAAATTAGAAGTTTTTTTTTTCAAAAAACTATATATATAATATAGTATTCATATGATGTCTTAGTAATTTAAGTGAATGTTTTGTAATTTGGTAATTATAAAATTTATTAAAAATAAAAAAGTTATAATTGAATAGAATGTTAATGCTAATGATATTATAATTAAAATTATTTAAACCTATTTATCAACATCACTAATAAACTTCTAATCATAGTTACAATTAAATTTTAATTTAAAATATGATTCATTTGGAATATGAAATCTAAATAGATTTTTAGTAAATTAGAATGTGACTTGTATAAAATATCAACAATGAACTTATAAAAATAATTACATTTATTTTTTTATTAATATCATTATATATATTAGTATTCTTATACTTAGAAGTGTACTCACTAGTGTACAAAGATTAAGGATTACAAATTATAACAACCATAATTAATTATAACCTGCTAAATATATTATCTAATAAAAAAAAGATTGAACTTGATACTTTTCATAATATTTTGTTATTGCACTTACTATAATATTAAAATATAACTATAGTCTTTTAATCACTAATAATAATAATAACTTTAAGAATACTAAGAGCAATAATAACTTTAATAATAATAACATTAAAAATAAGTATATACTATCAAAACGACGTAGTTTTGATATTTTGATATAGGAGGTTTAAATCATTCCATGCTAAAACTGCGTCGTATCAGTAGTCTAGGATTAGGGTTGGATTTTACTCTTCAATCAAACAACCATTCTCAGTTTCTCACCAACTCAAACCCGCTCGACATCACACAAAAACAGCCCTCCCTGTCCCGGCGCCGTTCGACGGCAACACACAGCCCTCCCCTCCCTGCGCCGTTCGACATAACGCAGCCCTTCCCTGCGCCGATCGACAGGTCCACAGCACAGGCCACAGCCGTTCCCTGCGCCGTTCGACATCACACAGCCCTTTTTCCCTGCGCCGTTCCCTGCGACGATAGAGAGGTTCCACAGCACAGGTTCGTTCCTTTTTTTTTTCCCTTCTGAGTTTAATTTTTTTTTTTGTAATTTTTTGTTACAAATTACATGGGCAATGACTGTGCCATCAGGTTCGTTCTTGTTTTTGTGTGATGCAATGACTTGGTAATTTTTTTGTTATTATTGATTTGATATACATGAATAATTTCAAGTAAGCATTAAGCATTCAGTGATGGGAAAAGAAGCTTTCACTAGGAAAAAAAATTATTTTATTTATATCTGAAACAAAAATTATTGTTTAAAATAAAAGGCACAATTTCTGTATCAGGTTTTTGGAGATAAAGACTTTCTGCAAGTAGCTATGGGGCTGAATTTTTTGTTTTACTGGTTTTTTATTTTATATGGAGTTGAATTTTGTGTTTTAGTAGTTTTCAATTTTATATGAGGCGGAATTTTTTATATTGTATCTAAATACAGATTTTATGTTTTAGGATATAATGGCGACATTTGATAGTATAGATTGTGCCCAAGAAGATGATGTTGATTGTGAAGCTTCGCATTCTTGGTTCTTGAAAAAATGGAGTTCAAGAATTATATTTGTATTAAAAGTATTATGTTTATGTACAATTTCTTGTGTTTTTGTTGTATTGTTGTTTTGTATTGTTAGAATTTTTAATTCAGTTTTTTTTTATTGACAGATTTTATTAAAGTTATTTTGTATTTTTCTTTATTGCATGTCGGGTTTGGGTTCGGTTTTATGTGGGTTTGGGTTTGATGAATTGAATAAATTTGTGATTAAACGGGTATTTAAACGGATTCGGGTAGTATGTAGGTAGTTCTGAACGGATTTGGGACGGGTTTGGGTATTATTGCTTTATTTCTTAACGGGTTTGGGATGGATTTGGGTATTTAAATTGTTAATGGGTTTGGATTCGGGTAGTTGAATTTTTGCAGGTACCTGTCCCGCTGCATCCCTACTCCCTGTTGCTGCGCAAGACCAGGGCCGTTTTGAGCTCCACCACCGCGCAAGACTGGTGGCACGACGACCTCCACCTGTGATCTCCATCTGACGCTCTCTTTCTCTTATTCTCATTGTCAATCTGTCTCCCATCTGCTGTCACTCTCTCTCTCTGTCTCTGCGCAAGACCGGCGGCGAAGAAGGAGCTCACCACCGCTTGCAAGACCGGCGGCCACAGTTTGTTGGTCTCCTTCTCCTTCGACTTCTTCTTTCCTTCTCCTTCGCAACCGGTAAGATCACAATTTTTTTTTTGTCCTTTTTGTTGTTTATTGTGTTTGCCTTCAAGAACTTTGGTTGAATTGTTTTTTTTTTTTTATTAAGCCATTAGACGATCTGTGTTTATTGTTTGAAACAATGGAACAAATTATTCACACACTCATCGGCATTTAATTAAACACTGGCAAAACAAGGAAAAAATTCCAAAAAAGAAATTGGTAATGGGAGCAGAAAATATCAATTAATTTCTAGCTGGAAAAAATCTAATTTAATATAATATTATTATGACTGAAAGGCAGTATTTTCTTTTCGTTGTATTTCTGACTCGTTTGAGTTTGGCCTTTGTTTGGCTGCTTATATTTGGAATATATGATTTTCTACGGTTAAAATATAAATAAAGCTCGAAGAATATGCTTTCGTAAATTGTAATCTACCAATTTAGATGATTTTGATTTTGAATGCAAAAATGACATGCTTGTCTTGCATATCCATGTTCGCTTGCTTGGTCTTCCAATTGGTCCTTCACAAATTGTTGGTTTTGCCTTGTATGGCTTGAGCGAATGGTTGGCCATTTAAAAATTGATTTTGGCGTGGGGGGAGCAGGCGGGACAAGGTGACAGAGCTAACTTGTGGACTAAACCAGCTACTAGAATGTTGAAGTGTAACTTTGATTCGCGGTTCCAGGAATTCCGATGAAAGGGGTATGGAGCTGTCCTTTGCAGGCCTGCCTGGCTTGTTTCAAGGTTACAGTAACCCAGCTATGGCAGAGGTTATGGCCATTAAAGAGGCTCTCTGTTCGCTTTGCAGTGAAGGTTGTAGCAATGTTGAAGTGGAGACAGACTTACAGTTAACTTGGCAACGGATTCGATCCTTTGACGAAGGGTTTTTTGAATTTGAATTAGTTATTAAAGGTTGCAGGTCGTTACTCTTACCGGGTAATGGGTTTAAAATATCTTGGGTTGGATGCCACGGTCTTTGCTTGCAATAGCAGCTATTACAGTGGCTGGTAGTAGGATTCGAAGGGTACCTTTAGAATATTTATTAAACAATTTATTATCGGATGTTTCCAACCATGTTTTTTGGCCTAGCATAATGGAGCTGGGTCAGATGTAAGGCATTAGTAATTGTTGGATACTAATTTAAATCCTTATTAAATACTTCTACATTAATTGTTGGATGGAAATCGACATAAATACGATGAGCCAAATGCTGTTGGCATATCGGAATCTGTCTCATACTCCTGGGCTAAAACATTCAATTAGCACTGAACCCAACTGCTAAGCGTATTTACACAAAACATTATTTACAATCACATGCCATTGCCAGCATGCCTAAAACAAATCATACCTGTGGTTAAGCACTTAAAGCTATTAGGTCTCTTGACAACGAGAAAATGCATGTGAGAGAGAGCAGCACTGGTCTCTTCGTCTCTTCAGTAAACTGAGGAAATATATATGGTGGCTTTTGCTAGAGCAGAGAACATTGTGGACTTTCTTCGACCATTCCTTTCGAGCAAGCAAAATTTTGTCAGGATCGCATAGTAAAGGTGTCCATGTCTCTACTTCTCTTCCTTATCTAGTCTTAATATCTCGACTCTTACTTTTCTTACTATAGCTCAGCCTCAACGTATTTATTTGTTCTTGCAATTGCTTTTAGTTCCTTAAATTGCGTAAAAAAAAGAAAGAAACAAAAATTTGGCTTGTACATTTATCGAACAAGTTGTAGGCATTAGTGAATTTTGTATTTGATAATGCATAACTTAAAAACCTTTTTTTTAACTGTTTTTTCCCTGATGCGTAATAGTTGAGAAATTATTGCTGGCAATTGAAGGGAGTGACTATAAGAACAAATGGATGAATTGTTGAAGAATCACTTGTTTGTAACGCATGCAATTGCTGCTACTGGGACAGTGACATTAGGCACAGCTGTTACTTATCCTCTTGATACTATCAAAGTCCTTATCCAGGTTTGTGCATTTAGTTTCTGCATAGTTTTTGTTGCTTTATCGTTTTTAGAAGTGACTAATTTAGCTTACTTGCTTTTTTTTTTTCCTTTTTTTTTTGTTGAGTTGGATTGCAGGTTGGATCAAGTTCCAATAGACCATTAAAATTGCGTCAGGTTTTGAATAGAATTCGTTCTTTATCTGGAATTTCAGGTTTATACTTTTCTTTAATAAGGTGTTAAGTTTTTTGGATTTTACATTGCTTTAATCTAGGACTTTCTTTTTGTATTTGTGGAAAATTGTTTATATCTTTATTGACTTTCTTTTTTGAAATGGTGAAAATCTAATAGCCATCAGACTTTGGGTCTGTTCGGCAAAATTAGCTATTTTAGTAGATGTTAATTGTTTTAGTAGCGCTTAGTTATTAACTGTTTTTGTAGCTTTTCATAAAATTTTAAAAGTTAAAACGTTACATGAGTTAACTTTTCATAAAATGTTATCCTAACATTTAAAAGCTAATCCAAATACTATATTACCTAACAACTTTTTAAATACTATGTTACCTAATAACTTTTTTTAACTAGCGTTTAACGTTTTGACCTATCAAAACTTTAAAGTCTACTCAAAAAGTTGTTGAATATAACCTTTATGAGTGGAATTAATTTTTAATAGTCTTGTTGTTCAACAAATGATACAAAAACAAGCATCAAGCCTAACTCGATGCAATCCATTGGTCACATGGAAAGAGGAGTTAATAATATATACAGAGATCTATTTGAATCAGCTTATTGTATAAAAGAAATTATTGGTACTTAATATAACAAGCCTTCCATGGGTTATCTAGTTTTTAACACGAATGAAAATAGATATTGTTATGATTATGGCCATTGCTTTAGGCTTATAAGAGCAGGAATAAAAATGGTCTGGTGAAAATAAATTTGATATGGTGAAAAGTTCAAGAAGTTGATGTGGAACCGTGGTGGAGAAAGAATGGTAACTGATTTAGTTTAAATTTTGTTGTTAAATGATTAGATATTATTATTCTTGAATTTCACTTGAATGGGGCTTTCAGTTTTATAAAAAATAAATTGGAAAAAAACAAATCCCATGTTAAACTTGAAGTTGTTAGAAAAAAGATCTAAACTCAAATTGTTGTGTAAAGGGATCGGCTTGAAAGTTTGTGGATTTCTTTAATAACAAGTGAATGGTCAATGAGTTTATGTCTCCTATATATATATATATATATATATATATATATTGTGTATTATTGTTTCATAAACTCTTTTTGTGTGTTCATGCATGAATTTTATAGGCTTGTATAGTGGCTTTCGATGGTCGACCTCAGAGAGAATACTAGGCATGGGAGCTCGCTTTGGAATCTATGAAATTTTGACAGCCTTTTATAAAGGTACTCACTTCTTTTTCTTTTTAACACAAGTTTTTACAAGCCAGTTTGCCGAGCTGTGGCATTACAAGAGCACTATTAAGTTGTGAGAGGCAGTGTAAAACGTGATGTTAGATTAGTATAAGCAAAACTTTTGCTACCAGGAGAGTGGAAAAATTTAGGTAATGCAAGGATTTGTTGCTGTAATTGCAATTTTGCTTTATCTATATTTAGTTAAAAGCTCATTTACTTAATGAGATGGCAAAAGTGAATTTATTTATTTTGTTTTTTTTTTCTTGTGCAAGATGGTAGTGGATAGGGATAGTAGAATTTAAAGATTTCTTTTGTTTTGGGGGACAAGAAACAGTGGGGTGTGTGTGTGGGGGGGGGGGGGGGAGTAGGAAATGAGAGCGTAGATGATTGAGTTAATACTTATAATGAGGTTGATAACTTCCTTTGGAACAGCATATAGAATACTCCTGGTAGCTCTTTGGCTACTTGGCTTAGAATGTTTAATCTAGGTCAGGGCCCAGGAGGATGAAGGGGGAAAGAAAAAAAGCATCTTTGATAAACATAACTATTTTTTAGGTAATTTAGGGGAAGCATAATTGAGTGAAGCAAACCAAAGTTCTCTATTCATAAAATATACCTGGCATAGAATCCTACGTCTGTTATGGTGGATGGTTTTGCACCAAAATCAAAATCATGAGAGAAGATACATGTTGGTTCAAATTTTCATTGTCACTAGCAATAAGACTAGACTGCTTACAGTCACCATGTACTCTAGTAGCTCCTTTCTCCATAAGTTTGTGGTATTCGCATAGGTTAGTTCATTTGCTATTATGAGTTGTTTAAATATTCTAGATGATAGGTCAACAAGTTTCAACTCATTATGTGATGGTGTCAATTTCTTTTCCGGAAGATGGCCGAGAAGACAATTATGTATACATCTCTGAGGCCCTCATGGCTGGAATGGCAGCTGGTGCAATGGAGTCAGTCATAAGTTCTCCATTTGAACTTATTAAACTCCGTACTCAAGTTTCCTCTGCATCTCACACTCCAAGGTCTGTCTCTATTATGGAAAATAATGCTGTATCACCTCTGGTTGCTAAATTACTACGTGGATATACCCCAGAAAAGACGACATTGAACAGTTCTGTTGCCCTTTTGTCCACCCTATCTGCTAAGCACCCAAATTTGGCTGGTGCCTTGCAAGAGTACCCATGGATGATGACTGGGTCTGGGAAGGCACCTTCAGTCTGCAATGTAAGGAAGCCATCAAACATCGTCTCCTTGGAAGGATGGCGTGCATTATGGAGAGGACTCCGGCCAGGAGTTGTTCGAGATTCTATTTATGGTGGGATATTCTTTTCCAGCTGGCAATTCCTGCACCGAGCGATGCTAGACTGGAAGGCAGTTGGGATGGATCCTTTACCCAGGTTTGGAAAAGTTTGCCTTGCAAAATATTGTTGTTGTGTTCTTCTCACTGTTTTTGTTAAACTGTCTGTGATATTCTCTTATTGTGTTTCACATATGAATTCCCCCAGCCTTGGGAACAAATGAGAGAAAATCAGAGATATAAGTGGCTGATATTGCCAAACTGTCTTCTAATTCAACCTTTTGACATATGTTCTTTCATTGTTGAGCTTCTTAATGAAGTCACTTTCAGTTGTGCTACATGATACGTGAGATACTGCATTACATAAAATTACGATTCATTTTGAACCATTCTTACCTATGCAATTATTAGCCGTCAGGAATTATCTGTTTTTTGATAGGGCAGAATTTTCTTCGTTACATAAAACTACAATTCATTTTGAACCATTCTTAACTATGCCATTAGTCATCAGGCATTATCTGTTTCATTTGATAGGGCAGAATTAACATGCTGCAGCTTTATGGCATATATTTTATTTGTTTAATTTCATTTTGCTCAAAGTTCTTAGCTTTCTATTAGGTCTGATGAAGAAATTGGGCCACTCTCTCCAATAGCTGTCAGTCTTGCGGCTGGATTTTCCGGTTCTATTGCTTCTGCTGCATCTCATTGTTTTGACACTACTAAAATTCGATCACAGTGCACCGTGCTGCCCAGGGTATGTCTGTTGTTATAGTTTGCTCATGTGCTTATTTACAGCTCCAAAATGTGTACTTTTTTGTTATTATCTTCTTGTAATGAAAAATACATTTTGAGGTTTGTACAAATCATGCACACGTATATAGGTGCTTCTGCCTGCACCAAGTTCGCTAAGTTGTTGCTCTTAGTCCTTCCCTCTCAGTGCAGCAACTCTTGTCCTCACTTATGTGAGGGAGAGATATGTTGCAGCACTAGTACGAAACAGGGAGCAAGATGGGACTCACGCTCTTCAATAGATGCTTTGTATGCTTAGAGAACATCTTTTTAGAATGTTTGTCTTTTTTCTTTCGCGTGCACCGCAAATGCAATTAGTTGAGGATAGATTTGCCTGTATTGTCTTTGACTGGCTCAATATTATAAATGTAAATGGCTCAGTTAGGTGGGAGCTCTCTGCTTGTAAATTACCTTTAGTCTTCATATCTATGTATTACCTTGTTTGCTGTGAAGTCTAGGCTATAAATGACATTGGGTTAAGATTTCCATAATTGGGAATACTGCAAAAATCTCATACAGATTTTATTTAAAGTCTGACTTTGAAGAGTGGCTTTCTGGCAATATCCTCCTCTCTTTGTTAGAATATCAGTCATGTCAAATTCATTCCTCACTTTTTCTTACTGTTCCTGAGAGAGAGATGTACCTGGCTCCTATAATTGCAAATCTCATGATATTTTTCACTTGAGCTACTTATGTGTTGTTTTTATACAATCTTAATCTTCTCCTGCAGTATATTTCAATGGAGAGGAGATTGTTAAAATGGAGACGACCAGGTAATTGGTTTGAGAGAGTTACAGGGATCCACCCGGCAGACAGGAATCTCTTGTTCCGTGGTATCTGGTTGCGAATGGCTCGTAGTGGGTTAGCGTCATTTATGATTGTTGGAAGCTACTATTTTGCTGTTGATTATCTTGTTTATGAATGAAACCAAGAAAGGAGAAAAATGAAAAAAAAAAAAAGGAAAGGAAAAGGATCAAGAGTTTTACTCATTTGTCATAAAACATAACATTTCTTGTAAAAGGAGCAGTCTCAGATACAATAAGATTGATTGCTGCAAGCAATCTGTGTTTAATCCATATTGTTGTGCAATTGGGAACTGTTATAGTTAGAAGTCTGTAATGAACATTCACAGCAATGAATCCAATGATTCAGCACACAAATCAAATAATTAAATAAAGCTAGATTCAAAAGCGAATAAAGGGACTGTATTTGATATATTATGAACTATAACAAAGTCTAGGTTTATACAATCTTAACTGTGAACTTAAAGATGAAAGAAAAAGGGCAAATTAAATAAAATAAAGGAAGAGGACAAAATCACTGTAAATACATATTGTGTCATCTCCCGAATGAAATTCATATTCCACTGCCTTTGTTATCATTTGTCATCTTTATTTTGGCTCTTTTAGTGTGCAGCTTTGGGCCTAAATCTCTATATTGCTGTCTTCCTGGAGAACAACCTTGTCCTCAAGGCTAAGTGAGGAAATTATTCCACCATATTCGCTACATCCACCAAACAAAACTGGTTAAGAAGAAACTTGAGCCACTGGACTTCACAAGTCGTGGCAGCAAGGGCGCGATACTCTACCTCAGGAAGAACGGGAAACTTTTGTTTGTTTCTTAGATTGCCAACTAATCATTGAGTTGCCCAGTTATGTATTTTTGAGAATCAAAGGAACCAGCCCAGTCAGAATCACTGAAGGCTCTTAGAACAGGTTGAGAATTTGATGGAAAGAAAAGACCAAAAGCAATATCTTTCTTTATATATCTCAATACGCGATGAATAGCTTTTTCATGAGATGTGTTAGGAGTAGAAAGGTATTGACTAAGTTGATTGACAGAATAAGTAAAATCACACCTAGTTGTGGTAAGATATAGCTATTTTCCAATCAACTTGCGATAGCCACATGTTAAAAATATTAATCCCTTGTTTGATAGAATGTGCAAGTCAGATTTTTGTTTTTTTTTTTTTAACGCTCGAAAACTAAAAGCAATTGCAAGAATAAATAAATACGCTAAGGCTGAGCTATAGTAAGAAAAGTAAGAGTCGAGATATTAAAACTAAATAAGGAAGAGAAGGAAGTAGAGACAGGGACACCTTTACTATGCGATCGTGACAAAATTTTGCTTCCTCGAAAGGAATGGTTCAAGAAAGTCTACAACGTTCTCTGCTCTCACAGAAGCCGCCATATATATTTCCTCAGTGTGCTGAAGAGACAAAGAAACCAGTGCTGCTCTCTCTCACATGCATTTTCTCGTTGCTAACAGAACTAATAGCTTTAAGTGCTTAACCATAGGGATGATTTGTTTTAGGCATGCTGGCAATGCCACGTGATTGTAAATAATGTTTTGTGTAAATATGCTTAGCAGTTGGGTTCAGTGCGTATTTGTATGTGGAAGCCCAGGAGCATGAGAAAGACTCAGATATTCAAGCGGCATTTGGCTCATAGTATTTATGTTGATTTCTATCCAACGAGTAATGTAGAAGTATTTAATAAGGATTTTAGTTAGTATTCGATGTTTAATAGAATTTTTTTTCTTTTTTTTTTAAATCGAAATATTATTATTAAAAATATGAGCAAAAAATTAGAATAATAAAGCCAATTAACTGTCTTAGGCTCTATTATGCTAAGTGAAAAAACATGGTTGCAAACATCAGATAATAAATTGTTTAATAAAAAATCTAGAAGTACCCTTCAAATCCTACTACTAGCCATTGTAATAGCTGCTCTTGCAAGCAAAGACCGTGGCGTCTAACCTGAGATATTTTAAACCCCACTAAAAAAAAGTGAGAAAATAGAACAAGAATTGGAGACAATGAATATTTTTTGTTCCCAAAGTCGTAACCCCTTAGAATTATAATACAATTTTTAAAATTGTCTCCTTTTATGATAATAAGATATAAAGGAGACAATCAATATTAATTACGATAACTTACTAATATTTTAATTAGAAATTGGGACTATAGTTGCACCAATAATAAAGTACAATTTACGTCTCCGATATTAAAAACAAATATTATCCTTAATTTTGGGAACGAATGATATCTCATATGGGGGATGGGACGACTAATGTCTTCATTACCAATAACAACTATTGTAATAAATTTTGGGGACGACTGACATTTTATATATGAGATACATTTTACGTCTCGTATATTAAGAGCGATTATTGTCACTAATTTTGGTTATGATTGACGTCCAATATGTATGAAATACAACTTACGTCTCTTATATTAAGGATAACTATTGTCATCGATTTTGGGAACGATTAACGTCTCATATAGAGGGGATAACTTCTGTCTCATATACTAATAATAAGTATGTCATATGTTAAAAAGAGAAATTAATTATCAACTATTGGTTGGTCTACTGGGATGAGATGGTGGATTCTTTAAGTAACGTTCAGGGTTTGAACCTTGGTCTTGTGAATGAAATAATGAGTGATTTTCTACGAGTAGTATATTATGCCAAAACTTAGGGACTAAACAATAATTCTCCCTTAATATATTTTAAATAGTGATAATAATTTTGAGAGTTTTAACTAATTATATTGAAATAAAAAATTATGAATTTTTTTATTAATAAATTATCAGAAATACTCTCATTACAACTAAAACATATTTCGGTAGTCTTGGTAAGTTATTTGTCTTTGCGATACTCTATAATTATTTTTCATGAAAGAGAGATTTTTTATTGAAGAGTTTAACTAATTATACTGAAATAGAAAATTATGAATTTTTTATTAATAAATTATCAAAAATATTTTCATTACAATTAAAACATATTTTGATAGTCTTGGTAAATCATTCGTCTTTGCAATACTCTATAATTATTTTTCATGAAAAGGAGATTTTTTACTGAAAACTATGATAAATAAATTGAAATGACACAGTGTAACACCCCCTATTTAGTCCTATAGAACTAGACAGTAAGTGTCACATTCTGTGCTAGAGACACAGAATTACTTATCACACTTACCTAATTATTTATATAAAAATAAGTATTGACTTAAAATTTATTAGAATCTATTATGAGAATATATTTTGAAAATAACTTTAATAAAGAAAATATATAAATATTATTTTCATTTAATATATTTGCGAAAAACTTAATAATTAGAATGTTTTGTTTTTAGTAACAATCTTTCATATTCAAGTTGCAAAAATCATAAATATTAATCACCTGTAAATCATTTATATAATTAAATAAACTATAAACCAAACTTGAAGGGAATAAATTATAATTTCATAAAATTTATTTTGGCATCAAAACATATCACTTATGAACAATTGAATATAAAATTCAAGTTTACATATAGAACCTTAAATCATAATATTTAATAATTATATTGATAATTTGTCATATAATTAAAACAATAAATGACAAATTCACTTTAATTATATAAATACCATTCAACTTAAAACACATTTTCCTAAATTAAAATTTCTTATAACACATGCCAAGTTCATAGAACTTTCATGCGCAAATCACTTGACATATCCTCCTCCGCCTCTGATGCTGATACTGGAGTTTTGAATCATGACTATCCACAATCTTCAACCTACGCGTAAAAAACTACACGCGCTGAGTATAAAACTCAGTGGTGCTTATTACATATACTAATTTAAATATAAATTTTTAAAAGATATATTTTAGAAATGACTTACAAAATTATGAAATAATTATTACTAAAAACAATAGCAATTATATTACTCAACATAATTATCATATTATATATTTTTACCTTTATTCTGTATTCTCAGTTAAACCAACTATTTAATTTAAAACCAACATCCATATTACATACCATAATTTCATTCATTTCCTTATTCACTTAATCTTATTATTAAAGACATATAATAAATCAGAATCACATAACGTATTTATTAACTTAATTTTCTTATCTTAGGAACATATCTTTCTTAAGGGGACTCAGATACACTTAGTGAAAATGAAATAGATAAGATTTAGAAACAGAATCATATTTTAGAAACAGAATCAAAGAGGCCTTATATGCCAACAGAATCAGAGGGGCAATTCAGAGCCTAACTTATACAGATAATCATAGAAGCATCTAGAGTCCAAATTGATACATAATGGCATTTATTTGCCAACAAAAATCATAGGGGCATCTAGTGCCTAACAAAAACAGATAGAGCGCATCCGCTCAAACAGAAGGCATCTAGAGTCTAGCATATGATCATAGCTTATATCATATCAAAATGGCATCGAAGCCGAACATGCTCTTCTTACAGAATAAATCAAATCATACAATAGATTCACACTAAGTGTATTGAGTCCAAAACTTATTTTCTTATTATTTCATAACATTTCTCACAAACTAATTCTTTCTTTAATATTTTCACTATCATGGTAAATGCTTGGTTTAGAAGTTATACTAAACCTTTATAACTCATAATTAATTATAACATATTTGTCATAAAACTCATTTTCCATATTTGATACACATACTCAAACAATCATTCATTCACTGAGTTTAATATAAGAGCTGCATATAAACTTATAGAACTTAATATTATATATAAGTCTACTTTTTATGGCATTTCATTAATTAAATATTGAACACAATTTTCATTAACAGCTCATTCATAGTTAATAAAATTTCAGCAACATTTCCTCTATAAATGGAACCATCACTATTATCAAAAATACATAAATAGGCATCAAATCACAGCCCAAATCCATGGGCAACCATTATCAATGTTTTTCTCATCCTCTATTCATCGACATCAATTACAATTTATTTTTATAATTCACAATCATAATTTAGCTTATATAATCAACATATATATCAATACACCATCAACATTTAATCACCAATTAAATTCACAATCATACTCAACCTCAAATTAATTTATTTAACAATTCAATTTAGTAGTCCTTAATATATGAACTAAAACCAAGTTTGATTCCTAACTCAACATTCTTTATTTAAAGTTTATATTACTTAACTTGATTAAGTCATCAGATATATAATTGATTTCAATCTGGAAATCAATTTACTTAACTAATTCTAGTCATTAAATTTTACAATCATATTCAATTAAAACCATAATTTCTCAATAGAAATTATATTTATTTTAAACTTCAAAAGTATTTAAATTAACGTATAAAATAAGCACTAACCTTCAAATGCGAAGTCTAATTATACAGTTGTGCTCGTCGTGTTGAGGAGAGCATTCCACCTCTCAACGCCTCGCCGCCGCCGCCGTTGGAACCGCCACAGATGGTGGCCGGAAAATCGAAGTCGCCGGATTTACACAAACAACACATCAAAACGTTCAGATTTTCACATAGAACTCAATTCCCAAGTCAATTTTGTCATCTAATGTCTAATTTTATCAAAATATCAAATTTTATACAAATAAAAACCTAACCTCTAAATCTTTCAATATTTAGAAATTTTCGTGTTTTAGTACAACAAAATCAATGTATGGCAGAAAAGGAAGGATCTCGAGCTTACCTTGGTGTTTAAGCTCACTGGAAATGGCGAGAGGCCCTCAAAAATCGAAGAGCAGCACTGTTAAAGGAGACAGCTCCATTTCTCGCTGCTCAAGCCCTTCTCTGCGTTGGAGGAGGCTGGGAACGGGTCCAGCGGCTTGAGGCGAGTCGGCCGCCATCTTTCCCTCGTTGAGTGGTGGCCGGAGTTGGTCTGGAAGAACGGGATCGCCTTCTGCGATCGGGGAGCGATGGTTGTCGCGTGAGAGTGAAAGGGGAGAGGGATTTTTGTGATTTGGTTCAATTTCCAGTATTTTATTGGATTTTTGGTTTGATTCGAAATAGTTCTTAGCATTATTAGTGATTTTCAAATGGTTTTGGGTTAACTCCTTGATCTATATTGGTTTGATTTCTTCATTATTTTTCATACATTTATTTTAACTTAAATAAAATACTACCATTCTTTATACATTTACATTTTAATAAATACACTTTGGGTAATAAATGATATTTAATAATAATATTTATTCCTAATTCTTATTTTTGGCAAATAATTATTAAAAATTATAATAATAAGCCAATAATTTATTGGTAAAATAAATCAAATAACTTTGAATATTAAATAAATAGAAAAGCTTAAACAAACTATTGTGTAAAATTTCTCATTTGACAATATTTTCAATATTCATTTATATAGATACAAATAATTATTGTGAAAGATAAATTGTAATCAAACAAATTAATTATTAAATCAATAAAAAAAATACTAAAATCACAATAAAAATTATTTTTTTTCCTACTAATTTCTCAATATCCAAAAATTGGGATGTTACAATTTTTCCCCTCTTAAAAGAATTTTGTCCTCAAAATTCATTTAAACAAATAATCTCTAGCTCTAATATTTCTTAATCCTTCATGTTTCCTATATACCTGCCTCATTTTTAATTCTTATTTAACTGACTAACACTCAACATTCTTATACTTGTACAAGATTTCGCTACATGAAACATTTACATAAAAATCAGTTTAACCAATCAATCTCTACTAACTTTAATTCTCCAAAATTATGCCATATA
The DNA here is from genome assembly GCA_948099535.1 of Jatropha multifida. Classification (NCBI taxonomy): domain Eukaryota; kingdom Viridiplantae; phylum Streptophyta; class Magnoliopsida; order Malpighiales; family Euphorbiaceae; genus Jatropha; species Jatropha multifida. The sequence goes on from CANUEX010105705.1 coordinate 22,743, forward strand.
CTCATAATATGCTCATACCCATTAGACCTTTCAATTCCTCTTTAAATCCTTTACATTGAATATCAATAAATACCTCCTTTAAATATTACTACTGATTGTTCTACTTAATAATAATTACTCAGATTTCTTTTAATTCTATTTACTTATGAATCATCCATGTGTAAACCTAGTAAAATTTCATTCAAATTTCTTACAAATCTATAAACTCTAAGATGCTCTTTGAATCTTTATCCATATTTTGTCATTTACTTTTTTTATTCCATTAACTTAGTAGAATCACAATTCTATTTGCTCCACAATAGTCACCAAGTAATGACATTAATCTCTCTATATATTTTCATTCAGATCATTGTCATGAGATAATATCCCTACAAAAGTAATATTTTAACTATCTTTAAAAGGAATGATTCATTTTTCTATACTCAGACATTTATGTCTAAACACTGCATTTGATATTGCAAAAACAACTAGAGGCTCAATAAATACTTTCAATATCAATCATATAATTCCAAGGAAATTAAACTTTTCTACTTCTTCTATAATTCACGTAAAATGCCAACTTCAAATTACTCCAACAGCCGGCACAAAAGGAATCCACATAATGTATTTCTAATCAAACCAATCATTTATATTTCTATGATCATCACTTTATTTATTTACGATATTCACATCCTTACATATCTCATCAATAATTAATGCACAATCTAAGATTCTCCACAATATCTATTTATTTTCATTTAAGGAAATCATTTCTCATCTTCATAGAAACCACTTCAAAGCATACATCCTTAATGTTTCATAATTTACACCCAAACAAATACACCATATTTCTTTTTACCATAATGAGCATTTATCCTTACAATTATAATCATCACACAGTCAAAATGAAATTCATTTCTATCCAAAATTCTTATATTGAAATCATACTTCAATCATATGCAATTTAATACCTTTAGTTTCAATCCAGTAAACATCCTCTTATACTTTCTAAATTTCATTCAAATTTTTACTTCTTATTGAGTTCATATATTCCTGCTTATTTATATAAGATCTGTTATCCTTTAATTCAAATGACACAACCATCCTTTAAATTATTCTATAAACACATCTCCATATATCCTCTAATTCAAAACATACAACATATTCCCTTAATAATTCCTTATACTCATTTTCAGTATATTCTTCATTAGATTTATATATTTATTTATACACTTTAGTAAATCACCTTACTCTGTTATCACTTAAAAATCAAATATGAACTTTGAAATTAGTAATCCACATCAGAAGACATCAATTTAGTAAATCCTTTTAGGAGGCCCGATGACCATAGATCGAACCTATCCAATTTTTACAGTATGATGGTTGGCTGTTCACGGATTAGCTGTACCTACCGTACTATATAAAAATAAGTATTTATTAATACTTCAAATACTTTACATTACAATTTTAAACAAATCCACTCAAAACAAGAAGCCTTGAAGGGTATTGAGTATGGTAGTTAATGTTTGAGTTGTCTGAATTTACTGTTGTTGCATCTCAAATAGCTATTGTTATAACCCAAACTGGTGTTGTAGTAAATTTTGTTACTGAATTGAATTTTCTAATTTAAATATATCGTAGTTAAATTTTAATTCTGACAAATCAGACTTTAAATCTAATATTAATTTATAGAGACCCTTTATATTATTGGAAGTAGGTGGTATACCACAAGTTTTTGGTTGTTTATCTTTTATTCCAATAATAGGATCTGATTCTTGATCCTTAGATTGTGTGTCTTCCATTATCTTCCTTTTTCCCTTAGATGTTGAAGCTCTCTCTGTCTCATTTGGAACCATCATATGTTGAGAGCTTAAACAAGCAAGTACACACTTTTCTAAATAAAGTTTAGAGCAGGGTCTACTAGTGAGGTACGTTTCATCTAATAAACTGATGTTATAAAATTGAAAGATAGGAGTAAGAATTTTTCCAAATGGTAGGCAGACATTCTTTTCTCTAAGTTTATTTATGTAGAGAATGATATAAGCAGGAAGATTTATTTTCTGTTTAATCAAAAGCATAGAAATAAAGAACAAATATGATCTTTAAAGGTGATAACTCATTACCTCTCTCTGGAAAATATTATGAACACAAAATTGATTAATGAAGTTGAAGAGAAAAGGCAATTTCCTTATTCTAGGAACAAAATGTGTTTTTAAAGAGTTATCATTTAAAGTAATTTGTGTTTGTTTTAAAGCAAATAGAGGTTGTACTGACCAACCTGTTAGGGACTGAAGTATCCATCCCTTAGTTGGAATTTGAAGAATATGAGATAAAAGTTTTTCATTTACCTTGATAATTTGACCTTTGATATTTGATATCAGGGTATTTTTGTTGGGATCATATTGGAGATTAACATAGAATAATCTCACAAGATGAGGGTATATAGGGTAGTCTTTAATCAGAAGGCTACGCCAATTCTGAAAATCAAACACATGAAATAGACCACTATTTTCACATAGAGATTCATCCTCAATAATCTCAGGGAGAAGGATCTTTTGTTTTGTCAGTAGTTGATACTTTTCCTTTGCTTCCTTACTAAAGAAACGTGAGTGTAGAATATATAAATCAACATTTCTTAAGGAAGAGTTGGATTCAAGAAGTGGAAGGAAAGAATCCATATTGAAGAACAAGAAAGTTTTGGACTCAAAGAAGTATAATGCTTATCAATGGAGAGGTGGTGTTCAAAACCAAACGGATAGTAGAGTATTTAACTACTCAAAAATGTTACTAGTCAAGTATTTCACTATCAAACATTTATTATTACCTATGTGAAGTTTGAAATTTTTCTTTGTGGCAGGTTTGACAATGAAAAATCCTTGTCTACAATCTTTGAATATCAAAGATTTCTTTAATATTTATGCTTCTCTCATTATTATCAACGTGTTCTCTTATTATTATTATTTTTTAATTGTTATTATTATATTTTTTTTGTACTTAGTACCTTTTGTTTACTTTGTTCATTTCCCATTTCTTTTTCTTTTAACTTTATCCATATTTTTTTTATACACTAAAATGTATATATATATTTTAATACATATTCAAGATCAGTGGTTGCTAATAACTTATGCTTTAACTGATAATCACTAATGATTTGTGCTAATCATTATAATCTTCTCAGTTTCCTTTTTCTGCCTCTTTTTAACTCTTTATTCTATTTTCATTTTAGCCTTAAATTTTCCCATTTACCTTTCTATTTTCTTAAATTTTTCTGCATACTTTTCTTAAACACTAAAGTGTATATGTAATAAGTATAGAACAAGGGTTAGCAATTGCTATTATGTCCTGACAATGATTATTAATTGTTGGTATTAATCAAATAAACTTTCTTAACTTCTTTTTCCTTATCATTTATTTTTATCTTAATATTTTTTTCTCATTCCATTCCTTTCCCTTACACATTTATATGTATATACTAATATCTTTGTATTCTTCATTTATTTCTTTATTCTGTACCATACTTGCATATAACCATAGCATTGCAGAACAATAGTGGTTGATTAGGCCAAAATTCATCTACATATACTATGATTCTTAGCAATATGGAAGTGAAGTTAAAATTTCCAAATACCTATTCTCTTCTTTTCATCATAGGAGACTTTATAATTTCATATATTTCCTAAATGCTTTCACAAATTATTAAATAAGAGAATAAATCATACTTTTACATCTGACCAGGATATAAAAGTACTCTGTTTCCCTTATGTATATCAAAATCTTATTCACTTTTGATGTTTAAATATTTCAAATTCATTTTACAGTCTTATTCATATGACAGTTTAACATAAATTCGAGAAGTCTATAAAAATAACAATTTGCCCTCATATATACATTCACATATCACAAGTCATATCAGTAAAACTTTTAGCATACAGAAAACTCATCTATGAGCAATTCAAAAAACACTTCACCAGTTCAATCATCCATCTCAATTCACCTCATAATTTATTTACCCCCAAACTTATTCACAAACACAGATAACATATTAATTTATATTATGTTTCATTGATTTAATATCATCTCATTATAAGACTAATTAATTTAATAAAAATACTAATACAAGTTAGAGATCTCTTATAATTTCATAATCACTCATATTAAAATAATATCTTATAAAACTTAATCCAATTATGAAATAAATATTCATCAAAGACATATATTTAGCAGTAACATTGAAAGGAACATAAATGTTCACCTCTATAATTCCAACGATATCACAATAATTTGAAAATCTTACCAAATCCGCATCAGATGGAGGTTTCAGTTTAGACTTGAGTAGCATGTAACAGTACTATAAACATATCTCATTTACAAATAAAATTTTTATTTTCTTATTTTTCAGAACCACCTAAACTAATAGCTCTGATACCACTAAATGTAACACCCCATATCCACTCCTGTAGGACTAGACAGTGAGGGTCATATTCTGTGCTAAAAACACATGATTACTTATTACACTTACCTGATTATTTATATAAAAATAAGTATTGACTTAAAATTTATTATGATCTATTATGAGAATCTATTTTGGAAACAACTTTAATAAAGAAAAGTCATAAATATTATTTACATTTAATGTATTTGCGGAAAACTTAATAATTGGAATGTTTTATTTTTAGTAACAATCTTTCATATTTAAGTTGCAAAAATCATAAATATTAATACCACCTGTAAATCATTTATATAATTAAATAAACTATAAACCAAACTTGAAGGGAATAAATCATGATTTCATAAAATCCATTTTGGCATCAAAACATATCACTTATGAATAATTGAATACAAAATTCAAGTTTACATATAAAATCATAAATCATAATATTTAATAATCATATTGATAATTTATCATATGATTAAAACAGTAAATGACAAATTCACTTTAATTATATAAATACCATTCAACTTAAAACACATTTCCCTAAATTAAAATTTCTTATACCACATGCCAAGTTCATAGAACTTTCATGCTCAAGTCAGCTGACATATCCTCCTACGCCTCTGATGCTGATACTGGAGTTCTGAATCATGACTATTCACAATCTTCAACCTACGCGTGAAAAACTTCACGCGTTGAGTATAAAACTCAGTGATGCTTATTACATACACTAATTTAAATATAGAATTTTAAAAGATATATTTTAGAAATGACTTACAAAATTATGAAATAATTATTACTGAAAACAATAGCAATTATATTACTCAACATAACTATCATATTATATATTCTTTACCTTTATTCTGTATTCTCAGTTAAACCAACTACTTAATTTAAAAACAACATCCATATTACATACCATAATTTCATTCATTTCCTTATTCACTTAATCTTATTATTAAAGACATATTGTAATGAACTAATTTTTTGGTACTGTCAATTGTGATTTACCGATCTGTGAATAGTACCATCAGTCCGGGACTTGGTATTATTTCGGTCCGAAAAAATTACTACATGTGTCTATTGTCTTATTAAATATTTTTGGAGCATGTTTGCATGATTTAGGTGAGTAGAAAATATTTCATGAATATTTTCGGAGAGTTGCGGCAACTTATGAATATTATTTTTTGGCGAATTTCGGCAACTTGTGAATATTAATTTTTAGTGTGGTATATTAAGGAAATAGAAGAGAAAATATTTTTGTGGAGTTAATTTAATTAATTAGTGGAGTTAAGTAATATTTGAAAGTGAATTATTTGAGGAATATTTAGAGCCATTGAATGAGATTACCTAAAGACTCAATCTTAGCCATTGATTTAGCATAAAATGGAGAAGCCAAGTTTGACTTTGCTACTTAATGGATTATCACCATTTCATCTACACCTTCTCTCTCCTCTCTTCTCCATCACCTACGCCATTTCTACCTTCTTTTTCCTCCTCCATTTCTTTCATTTTTACTCCACAAATCAACACAAAACCACCTAATTAAATCAAAGAAAAACAATTAATCTCTAAGAACTAAGTAATTAAAGTTGAAATTGGGGATTAAAAGCTTAGAGAATTCAAGTTGCCATTGAAAGAGAGATTGGAGAACCTTCAAACAAAGGGAAAGGGAAGGCTTAGAATGAAGTCGTCTAAGCTTTTTAAAGCTTAATTTGAAGGTTAGTGCACTAATACTTTCTCTCCCTTTTCAATTTCTCAAGCTTTCCATTTCTAGGTTTTTAATGAATTTTGATGTTAGAGGTGTACTTAGGTGGGACTGTAAGTCATTTTTTACCTCTTTATGATTTACATCCATTTCTGACTTCTTCATGAAAGTTGTAGCTCTATTTCTCATCTTTCCAAAACATCCTCTTATGTTCAATTCCAATACTGATAGCTCAACTTATGATTTAAATACCAAAACTAGTTCTGTTATAGCGTCTCACTTGTATATCCAAATTGACTGTCCCTTTTGGCCACTAAAATGGCAAGATAATATCTCGTGTTCTTCATAAAAGTTTTAGTTCTACTTCTCATCTTTCTAAATCATCCTCCTATGTCTAATTTGAATACCTATAATTCAACTTATGATCCTTATACCAAAACTAGTTGTGCTGAATTGTGTTTGGATTGTTGTTCTATGTTCTTGAGTTTCTTACACCCTCTTAAAAAATGATTTGGACTATGGTCCCTTCATTACATTTGTAGCATTTTGTCTTATATTTCTAAGGAATTAAGTTTCACTCAATTTGAAGTTCTAGAACTTCAATTATGCCCTGAGAACACAAAAAAGGTCAGGTTTATGAAAATGCTGAAAATTTCTTGATTTAAGTACTTTTATACCATATTAAGTATATCTATTTTGAATATATCCATTTGAATTTGTTTTATTAAGTATAGAAAAGGGAGAATGTGATAATTTTAGTAAGTTATAAGTTTATGATATTTTGTGAGAAATATGTTAAGTTATAAGATATTTTGCAAAGGATTTATGTATACGTAATAAATGTTAATTTTAAAATGTTTTTGGATGAGAAATAGTGAATGAGAAATGAGACTATTTATGGAAGAATTTAATTATTCTAAGCTCTACCATACGTTATTGAAATGTGGTATGATGAGATTATTGTGATATATGAGCATGCTCGGGTTATTAGACCGTATTATTGGTGGAGCTATGATCATATGCTAGGGTTATCATCCCTTATAAATAGGCGGACGTGCTTATTATTGTGGTGCTTGCACAGACCACGGTGACCTCAAGCCACGATTATGTAATTGGTGGGTGGCTTTTTCACAGGCCACGATTATGTGATTGGTGGGTGGCGCTTTCACAGGCCACAATCGATTCTACTTACATTCTTTCGGTATCGGTATGAGCTTTAAATAAAATGAAAATAGAAATTTTAATTTATTATATTGAAATCAGATCGGTATCGGTATGAGCTTTAGATAAAATGAAAATGAAAATTTTAATTTATTATATTAAAATTGGAAAACATATTGACATTTTCGATATTTTCTTATTTATTATGAGTTGGTATAAATTTTTAAGTATGAATTTCTCATGATCTTTCAAATATTTGGATTTAATTAATATGATTTCGGTGTAAAAAAAATGTATTATTTGAAATTATTTATTTGGTGTTCTTGGGATAATTTAAGATTATAAATATTTAGTACCACTGAGTCTTTCACTCAGCGAGTTGATTTTTATCACGCACAGGTTGTGAACGGTGGATGCTACCTGAAGATCGAAGGTGAAACATCAGAGAGTAATCTTTATTTTTGAGTAAGATATGTATAGAGATGTAAACCATGACATGTATAGACTCTTGTGAATAATATTGAGGTTGTAAGTATTTGAATAAATTTTTAATGAAATCGGTGACCGATTTAGTATTATTATTTGATTATTTGCATGGTGAATGTATGATGATATATTTATTTCTTGAATGGATAAAAATATGATAAGATGACTTGATATTAAATTTTAGAAGTGTCGCGTGACCTTTGCAATGATTTGGAGTTGAGGTTTAGAGGTTGATATTGAAAGTATGTAAATTTTCTTTGTGTGGCAAGTTAAATTTTAGGGAAAACTCTTGCGAAATTTTTGTAGGAATTTCCTGAATGTTATATTTTTAAAATTTTAAATTACTTGCCTCCTTATGAAAATCTAACCACTTCTAATATATGATTTAGAGACAGTGAGTGACATAAGACAGTGCTCCGACACCGAATGTAGCATCCGCCATCTAGTTCTCCGGGATTGAGCGATGGGTGTTACACATATAATAAATCAGAATCTCATAACGTACTTATTAACTTAATTTTCTTATCTTAGAAACATATCTTTCTTAAGGGGACTTAAATACACTTATGAAAAATGAAACAAATAAGATTTCAAAAATAGAATCATATTTCAAAAACAGAATCAGAGAGGCCTTATATGCCAACAGAATCAAACGGGCAATTCAGAGCCCAACTTATACAGATAATCATAGAAGCATCTAGAGCCCAAATTGATACATAATGTCATTTATTTGTCAACGAAAATCATAGGGGCATCTAAAGCCTAACATAAACAGATAGAGCGTGCTGGCTCAAATAGAAGACATCTAGAGCCTAGCATATAATCATAGCTTATATTATATCAAAATGGCATCGAAGCCGAGCATGCTCTTTTTACAGAATAAATCAGATCATACAACAGATTCACACTAAGTGTATTGAGTCCAAAACTTATTTTCTTATTATTTCATAACATTTCTCACAAACTCATTCTTTCTTTAATATTTTCACTATCACAATAAATACTTGGATTAGAAGTTATACTAAATCTTTATAACTCATAATTAATCATATATACCAATACACCATCAACATTTAATAATTCATAATCGTACTCAACCTCAAATCAATTTATTTAACAATTCAATTTACTATTCCTTATTATATGAACTAAAACCAAATTTGATCCTAATTCAACCTAAGGCAAAAATGCATTTCTAAGCACAACATTCTTCATTTAAAGTTTATATTACTCAACTTCATTAAGTCATCAAATTTATAATTAATTTCAATTCGGAAATCAATTTACTTAACTAATTCTAGTTATTAAATTTTATAATCATATTCAATTAAAACCATAATTTCTCAATAGAAATTATATTTATTTTAAACTTCAAAAGTATTTAAATTAATATATAAAATAACCACTAACCTTCAAATGCGAAGTCTAATTATATGGTTGCGCTCACCGCGTCGAGGAGAGCATTATGCCTCTCAACGCCTTGCCGACGCCGCGACCTGAACCACCACAGACAATGGCCAGAAAATCGAAGTCGCCAAATTTGCACAAACAACACATCAAAATGTTCAGATTTTCACATGGAACTCAATTCCCAAGTCAATTTTGTCATCTAATGTCTAATTTTATCAAAATACCAAATTTTATACAAATAAAAACCTAAAACTCTAAATCTTTCAATATTTAGAAATTTTCGTGTTTTAATACAACAAAATCAATCTATGGCAGAAAAGGAAGGATCTCGAGCTTACCATGCTGTTTAAGCTCACCGGAAATGGCAAAAGGCCCTCAAAAATTGAAGAGCAGCGCTGTCAAAGGAGACAGCTCCATTTCTCGATGCTCAAGCCCTTCTCCGTGTTGGAGGAGGCTGGGAACGGGTCCAGCAGCTTGAGGCGAGCCGACCGCCATCTCTCCCTCGTTGAGTGGTGGCCGGAGTTGGTCTGGAAGAATGAGATCACCTTCTGCGATCGGGGAGCGATGGTTGTCACGTGAGAGAGAAAGGGGAGAGGGATTTTTGTGTTTTGGTTCAATTTCCAGTATTTTATTGGATTTTTGGTTCGATTCGAAATAGTTCTTAGCATTATTAGTGATTTTCAAATGGTTTTGGGTTAACTCCTTGATCTATATTGGTTTGATTTCTTCATTATTTTCCATACATTTTTTTAACTTAAATAAAATACTACCATTCTTTATACATTTATATTTTAATAAATACACTTTGGGTAATAAATGATATATAATAATAATGTTTATTCCTAATTCTTATTTTTAGCAAATAATTATTAAAAATTGTAATAGCAAACCAATAATTTATTGGTAAAATAAATCAAATAACTTTGAATAGTAAATAAATAGAAAAGCTTAAATAAACTATTGTGTAAAATTTTCACTTGACAATATTTTCAATATTCATTTATATAAATAAAAATAATTACTGTGAAAGATAAATTGTAATCAAATAAATTGATTATTAAATCAATAAAAAAATATTGAAATCACAATAACAATTATTTTTTTTCCGGTTAATTTCTCAATATCCCAAAATTAGGATGTTGCACACATATTTCAGTAGTGTTGGTAAGTCATTCATCTTTGCCCTACTCTAAAATTATTTTCCATCAAAAAGAAATTTTTAATGAAAACCACAATAAATAAATTGAAATGGGAGGAGGTTATTTCTAGGCTGCATTTAAAAAAAAAAAAATCAATCCAACAACTTAACTTAGAAGTTTGAATTTAGAATTCTAACATTTGTTATTCTATAATCCAAAATACTGTCAAGTGGCAAATTATACTACTTACACTTGGCTTGCATATAAGGTGAACTACTCTCATTTTATATATACTATTTTTATGACGTGTGTTGTCCATTGACTTTACTCGTTATATAATCATTTTAACTCTTTAATTGTTTATTTATACTAGCTTTTTAGAACATGTGTTGCACGTAGATATCCATTATCTATACTCGTTATATAATTTTTTATTTTCTTCATTTATTTCAAAGGTTTATTATATGTATAATAAGATACTGAGGAAAATTAAATAGATAGATTCGGTATTTTCTATTTAAATATCTATTATAATTTTACACATTTATTTATGTTAAAAATAATTATATAAATTTTTTATGATAAATATTAGTTACAATTATTCCCATTACCTCGGTCAATCTACTTCTCCCTTTCGAAAAGCTATATGTGATTCAACTTTTTTCAATAAATTCTTTCACTTCAAAGTTGAAATCAGTATCATTATTAGTTTAAACATTGTTATTGTTTTAAACTTATTGATGAAAATTTTAAATGTATTTTGGTATCTATTTGGCAGCAAGACCTCTTTGCAGACGACGCTCTTTATGTATGTTGCGTCTTTCCTTCTTTTCTTATCTGACTTTACAAGCATTTTTCTTGTAAACATTGATATCCCTCTTGACAGTACCATATAGAGCTATCCATGTGAGAAGACATCCTATGATAAATAGACACCGACGTTCGATTTTGTTTGCCATTGAGCTTTGTTTATTGTCATTGTGAAGCAAAGATGGACTAAAAATTGTTTTCTCTTAAAATAGAATGAGAGAGAGGTATTCTAGGTAAGAATACTTGCTTCCTGAGTGCTGTCCAACTATCATTTTTCATATTCTTATTCTTTCTCTTTCGAAACTTTCTTCTCACTTACTTACGAAGAATCTTTTTATTTCTTTAATATGAAAAGAATTTGCATTTTTTATCGATGCATTTAATCAACTTCCTATAATATTCACTTTTTTTCCTTAGGTTCATGTTAAAATAATTAAAATGAATACATTTTAACTGTTTAAAAGATATAAGATTTATTCTTAAAAAAATTAAGATTTATTGTAAATCAAAGAGATTATATATGTATACCTTATTCAATGACTCAATGAATTTATCAACTCTACATCTAGTTAATATTTCGCTTCATCAAAAATGCTAGCTGTAATTATTTCATTTATATTGATTATACTGAAATTGATATTACACCTATAAAATAATTTAAAAGATATTACAAAACTATTCATAGACATTACATATCTAGTTAAAAACATTGTAACAACCAATCACTAATATTGCATAAAATATTTAAAATAAATAGCATTCTTACTTGTTGACAATTTAAATATCTTCAATATCACCACAAGTGTAGCATCGTATTTTCCCATCGCCCTTAAGTTAAACTTTTTTGTTGCACTTTTGGCAAGATTGATACCAAAGAAAATTTTTATTTTTAATATATGTTATTTTCCTTCAAAAAGACCTTCATACCCCTATATATCAAGTAAAGATTAATACCATTAATAGCTAATTTTAAAAAACTTTAACTAAATCCATAGAAGATTCATATCCCTATATATCAAGTGAATATTACCGTCATTAATAGCTAATTTTAAAAATTTTAACTAAATTCATAGAAGATACATAAATTTAATTAATTTCATTGAAAATACTTAATTGAAATGTTTGATAAATGATTTCTTTTAACTTAATTTTTGGTACAATTAAAAATATTTCCAAATTTGATAATAAATATAAATATGTTTTTCCATCCATGTTTATTTGATAACTACAATAAAATTAATTAAAAAGAGATTATAATTAGTTATTTAATAGAATATTTAATTATTTATTTCGTGATCAAATTAGTGTACTCATGTATCTATAATTTCATAAGCTTCCATTATTTGTGAATTAGTCTGCATTATGCTTAAAGTACCGCTATATTTGAGTTGTCGATCACCTAATTTAAAAAATAAATTGAAAAACCAACAAATAATCGAATAAAAATAATTTAATTAATCTCTATAGAGTAAACAAGAAAATAGATTGAAAGAATAAATTGACAAAGTCAATAAATAATTCAATATAAATAATTTAATTAACTTCCATAATAAGAAGTAGTTAAATTTGATAGCACTACAACTGACAAAGAACTATTTGTATTGTACAAATCTTTAAGTATTTTGCCTTCATCTGCTGCATCGTTCCAAAATATTAAAGATATTTTCTCCAATCTAGAAAATAAAGTTAGTAAATTTTAGAGTAATAAATAATAAATAAATTTAATAATGAAAAATTATTAAGATAGTAATTATTCTCTTATCATAATTATGAATTTTCTTTCCACCCTGCTAGTTATATTTCGCATCCGTTTGACATGGACAATAATTGCTAAAATATTTAAAAAATATAATAAATTTAATTATTAAGATTATATAATATAAGTAATAGGTTTTTAATTAATTATAGATGTGTCAAACAAACTTAATGATTTCGTCTTGTTCTCCCTTGCATATCATTTCACATTATTGAATGTATTGAACTTATATTGCAAGATTTCTTTTAGAATTGATCTTTCATGCTCTTTTAACATGATATATTTGTTAAGGTTCAACTCTAATCTCTCATGAACATTAGAATGAGAAGCATGAATGGCTCTAAAACGTCCATTAGTTATAAATAAGTCTTCCCAACCTCTAAATAATTTTGGAAATATTCTATTACTTCATTAAAAATAGTAGCTAAAATTTAAATTCCCTGTAGAAAAAATTAATCATAATTAATAAAATAAAATAAAATTTGATTCTTTCACAAAATTAATAATTAAATAAAATCTTTACCTTAAAATCAAGAAATAATATTTTTCTTATCTTTCCAATATTGGTTAATGACCAATAAGATTTTAAAGGGTTAATCTTAAGCACTAATAATCTGACACTCCATTCTCTTTGCTCTACTTCAAGAGTGTCGATTGAATTATCATGCATAACTTCTGAAATAAAAAATTAAAATAATTTACCTTATTACATCAATAAAATTAAATAAAATAAAGCATGATGAAGCAAGAAAAATATTTTATTGATTATATAATGATAGGTAGAGAAATATATTTAATCACATTTTGTAAAAATTTTGTATATATAACAATAGCTACAACAGTTTACTAATACATTGAATACATTGGAATCTAGAGAAAATACTTTCATATGTTATGCAATTATTAATTTTTCCATTCTGGTTAATACATTGAAATCTAGAGAAAATTCAAATCAAGTTTTATTATTTTAAATCAAATTAAGTTAGTTTCTGTCACGACCCAAAACCGTGGGCTGGACCGGCACTAGGACCTAGGTAAGTTTAAGGCCCCTGAGGCCTGTAGTAAGCCTAAACTATTAAAATTCATTTCTATTATCATTTGATTAAGGGAATAGTAAACCCATATTATGACATTATTCATAAATTAATCAGAGTTAACATTTCTGATCCAGCCTTAATATTAAATACTGTTCACGGCTTGGGCCCATATCCATTTAATAAAAATATATTCTCATGTAAATATTTATTTGTCATAATATGATC
>CANUEX010105711.1:0-21055 GCA_948099535.1 Jatropha multifida
AAAAAAAAATGTCATAATATGGGCTTACTATTCCGATAGTCAAATGATAATAGGGATGAGTTGTGATAGTTTAGGCTTACTACAGGCCTCGGGTGCCTTAAGCTTACCTAGGTCCTAGTGCCGGTCCGGCCCACGGTTTTGGGTCGTGACACCAACTCTTGAATCCACTCTGGTTAAAACCAGATTAATTAGTTCTAAGGAATTAATTAATCCAAGATATTTTTTTCCTAATTTAGTAAAATAGGGTGGCGACTCCAAATAATTTTTAAAACCTTACCAAAGTAAGAAAACCCTTTTTGATGATTAAAATGGGATTGGCTGAAATAATTTTATTGAATAAAATTATCCAAGCTTGTTTAATTCGGTTTACTCGAGTGACTCTTGAGAAAATCATGAGACGCGGGCGAAAGCCTCATCGTTCTCAGCTTGGTGACTTCGCTGGGGATACTTAGAGAGTTAACTCCAATAGTTGTCCGAATTTTCATATTTATCAATTGTGTTATTAATTTGAATTGTGTTTAAATATTATGCGCTTATAAATGTCATTCATGCATTTAATCTTTTCTCAATCCTCATTTCTACCCGACACCCTTTGGTGATATTGGTGGATGTAGTCTCCTCACTCTATTCGACTATTAAGATCCGCCACTAATATACACCACCCATAAGTCAAGTACCATTTGGTATATCAAAAGAGTTGGCACAATCCATTATCACCTTTTACTTGGACCTGAAGTAAATGGGAGGAAACAACTAATTCACACTTATGGAACCCAAGACTGTGCATACCCAGCCTAAGCTCATGTAGTCGACCATAGTTCTTTCCTCTTAGGATATATCGTAATAAATACTCTCTGATACATTCATCAAATAAATGCGAGAGATGTTAGGTCTAAAACCCCACATTGGTTTATAGGCCTAACCCAAATGTCCTAGGAACAGAAAAGACTATATACCATGAACCGTGTGTGGGAGCTATAAGGGTGAGGATCATGCATTTCCTTACTCCCATCCCCTTTGTTTGTATATATTTGCTATGTTTGTGTTATGTTGCATTCATACATTACTTAACTTATTTTCTTATAGCCATATAGGTGTATTCTGTCATGCCTCGGTTCCTTTGTTCAATGTATTAAAAAGAGGAAGATTGAAGAGAAATACTTGAATCAAAATGAATCAAGAATCGGGAGTTGATATAAGAAGACCCTTTATTATAGATGTGTTGGGTTTGTAGTAAATAGAAAAAAAATAGTGAAATTTCTTGTAATAAAAACCTCGGTAGCACCAAATTTTGTCTACTGTAATAAAACACATTTTCGAGCAATATATGAAATTTCCTACATTGGGTAAAAAATTTTCTCGAAAATCCTAAAAAATCTCAGGGCATGAATAGTGATATTTGGAGTGTTGTCAAAAGTCAACATTTTGACCAATATGTAAAGACATTTATTTTTAAGCCAAATATTTTTTATGTAAAAAAAAAGAAGAAAAAAAGAACTGTTCAAATGCCAGCACTATTTGAATACAGAAAAAAAGGAACATTCCAAATATTTGGCTGTAGAATAGAAGTCCGTTTTTATTCATGTAAATTTTCAAAAGTCTTTCTCCAATCTATATTTTGAATAATTGCAACCGAATCATGGCAGAACACGGCATCAGTTGCATTATATTGTCCTGTATGATCATATTTTTGTGTGTCATTCCATAAGCATTCATGCATACATGCATCACGTTATGTGACTAATATCCATTTCATGCAGTCAAGATAGCACCTCGCAAAAAGAAAGCATCGAAGGCAGGTAGCTGGTCGAGGTAAAAAAACCACTTGGTCAAAGCTGGAGAGCCTCCCTTCCAACTCATCCAACACAATCTTCATCCAGTTCGTAGGGCTCCAGATTTGAGACTAGGTGTTCCCCCGTTCAAGCAGATTTATTAGTCCCCGACTCTATTTCTTCTAATAAGATGGCTGAATCCAGTATTCCTATTGCCGAATTGGAGAAGGTGATTAAGTAAATGGTAGAGGCCAGCCTTAAAAAGTTCATGACACCTGATAAGGGAAAAGACAAAGTGGTAGCAAGAGATGACAGGGAGGCTAACAATGAGTCTGAAAAGAAGCAACATGTTGTTAACAGTTGGCAAGACAAGGAATTTCATAAGACATATGTCGAGACTATGGGAGACAGGAAATATGGGAACCGTGCTGAAAGCTCTAACAGGCCAAGATTTTAAGTGCCTAGTTGGTCAACCAAAGCTCCAATCATTGGCAAGAATACTGCAAGTGCCACTCTAGGTCCAAGGTCTGCTAAACCTATAAGGAAATTCTCTAACTTTGGTATTCCTCTTTCTATAGTCTTTGAGAAAGTTAAATCAATAGGCTTGTTACGTCGCCTTGCACCGAAGTCCCATCCAAAGGTTCTACCAAAGAAGTTCGATCACAAAGCCTGTTGTTAGTTCCATCAATGCAAAGGCCATGCCACAAATAACTGCTTTCTCTTAAGGCATGAAATCCAAGATCTGATTGATTAGGGAAAAATAATAGATCCTGAAAAGACAAGGTCTGATAGGAGGACTGATGCACTTCCTAAATCTCAAAGCATGCCATCTCCTAAGAACTCATGTTTGGTCGAGCCTGTAAAGACCCCTGAGGAGTTGTTGTCTAAATTTAAGTAGAAAAAGGAATAAGAAGAGGGATGGACAGGTTACTCTATTCAGGGAAGAGGATAGCCTATATTGAAGAAAGCTTTGAGGATGCCAAAGACCCACCGATGTGTGTTCTTGTTATTGAATTTATTTATGATGAATTGTTAAACATTGTGTAATGTAATGAAATTCAATTTTGCTTGCTTGTTTGGTGTTTCTCCTGATATTTGCATTCATTAGGAAGATAAACACATGCGCATATTTGGCATTAATTCATCATACATGCTTACTTTTAATATAAAGACAAAAGAAATCCTTGGAATTTGTTAATTGGGCCTGGCCTAATGCTAGAGTTAAGCATGAAATTTTAAAGTCTACTCACAAACAAAGTAAAAGCTTCTGTATGGAGTTATGCCAGGAACGGACAGGTCCATAGCTCAATGTGCAATGCCTTGGTATACTTGGGTAAGCCAATGTGATAGAAAAGGATTAAGAATGAAACAGAACGGGCTAGAAGGAAAGTGGTGAACAGATTTTTGTTGGATTTCAGAAAGTTGTCCTTTCCGATCAACTATGCAACTTCATTTCTAGTCTCTAAAGAAAATAGGCAGGGTAGATATCTGTGAAGATTGCGGATCTCCAACCCAAGAATCAATGGCGGATGATCAACTGCGGTTCTTTAATATCCAACAAAAAAAGACCAAAATTATACATCTTGAATCAGCTGCTATAGATGGAAAGCGAGCCTTACAATGCTTGACATTGCACTTCATAAGTCTTGTACGAGCAACTGTCAAATTGACTTATAAAAGAAAGAAAAGATTTTGTCAAAAATGACTTATAATCCTTCTGTTTGAGCTGTCAAATTGCTACATGAGGTCTTATACCATATCCAAATCTGCAAATGGAGCAACCCCTTATTTATTGATACATGGGTTAAAAGATCGCAAAATCAACTGCAGCAGAACTACAATCCTCGCGCATAGTAATGGAATCCAAAATTCCAAAATGTCAATGGATGGAAGAAGCATTATCAAGAATTAGCATTCTTAGGTAGAATTCCTTGATTCTGGGATCATAGACCGACTTTATAAGAGGAAGAATGCCAGACACTTCAACAAGAGAGTCAGAATGAAGTTGCTAAAGTTAGGAAATCTGATCCTGAAACAGATGAAGCTAGATGCTCACAATCCAAGGGGAAAATTTGAACCCAAATTAGGAGGACCCATTCTTCATCAAGAAAATGTTTTTCGAAGACACAGTCAAGTTATTAGACATGGAAGGCGATGAGTGCACCAAATCGATCCATGTGGTTAGGCTGAAGGAATTCTATGTGTAACTCAAAACGTTATGGCCAAGCCCATTAATAAATTCACCTTTTGTGTTCTTATTAACTTTAAAGCATGTCATGCTGAGTTTGTGTTAATATGAAAATGT
Organism: Jatropha multifida; assembly: GCA_948099535.1. NCBI lineage: Eukaryota > Viridiplantae > Streptophyta > Magnoliopsida > Malpighiales > Euphorbiaceae > Jatropha > Jatropha multifida. The sequence goes on from CANUEX010105711.1 coordinate 4,078, forward strand.
TGTGAATTTACTTCGGTGAAATGAAATATCAAGAAATATATCAAGCATCTCAAGTAATAAAATGATTCATGCATAAGTGCATACATTCATATAACTGCACTTGTCTAATACATTTCATTAGAAAACAAAACAGGGGCATCTACATGCCAAATACTAGCAGAAACCTAGCTGTTAGCAAATCAGCCAACTCTGAATTCGCACCGACTCTAGAATAAACCTGCAGCCAAGAATGGTACAAGTCAGAAGAAGTGGTATTAGGCACACCAGGGATGAGTATAGTCATCCAATTGGGCCAAGTGGAAAAAAAGTGAGACAAAAATCGTCGGGTGATAAGGCCACCTTCGAATCACTTGTAATCAAGGACAGTTTGGTGATGACCATACTGTCATGCTACTCGGTTGGGATAACAGGCCACAGCCATGGTCAAGCCACACAAGGGATATAAGAGGAGACGGTGACACGTTCCAGATACCACCATGGACAGGTCCATCTAATTCCTTCAGCAGCGAGATCTTGAAGTATGATAGTCCAATCTTCCAGGGTCACTCTAGTCAAGTGGCATTGACGGCAGGCATGGACTCGTGGTCTATAATTGGGTATTAAATGGTCCGATGGTGGAATTATCACCTGTAACTTCTCAAAAGCCCACAACTGCAGATGCAAAAGAAAACGAGAAAAAGCTCATTAAGTCAAAAACCTATAAGGGCGGCTTAAGCAAAATTTAGAAGAGAAAAGAAAAAGCTTGTTAAGTCAAGAATTCGCAAGGTCGACTTAAGCAAAAATTAGAGCATCAAAAGAAAAAGCTCGTTAAGTCGAAAACCAGCAAGGGCAGCTTAAGCAAAAGTTAGAGTGTGCAAAATAAAAAATATATAATAAAAGAAAAATGCATTTACTTACAGTAGAAGTAGGCTTCCCATCGGACCAATCACCGAAGTGAGATCTCAGACACGTTCCCTAGCCAGGTGAGTGTTTCAGCAAGAATAAGAGAAAACGGTGTATAATGCCTAGCCATCTATTCAATTACAGGCACTAATCTAAGGCTGCCATATCCATCAACACTGTTAAGTGGCAAGTATTGACTAAGAACACAGAAATAGACAATTGAAGGCCAAAATGGGCTAGCACGGTCCATGGTCACTGCACGATCAATAAGGGGTCGCAGGGGCACAAAATCGACCCTAGGCTCATATGCAGGAAGTTCATAAGCTGACTTGCATGTGGCTCACGCCACTTAAGCCTAGAAATCTGCAGATTTCTGGTTTTCTGACTTTCTTAGGTTTTTTGACATTTATGAACTCCAATTACCTTGGTATGGGACGAAAGTCACTTTCAGTGCTGTGAGAACATTAACTCAGAAGCCAAATAACTTAAAAAAGCTTCAAATCATGCCTAGGTTCTGAGATCAAAGTGGGTTAACGCCTAAGGGTCGAAAATCCATATTTGATTCGGATGAGTACGTTAATGATTTTAATCTTGTTTCTTGCTGGGATTTGTGAATTTTGTTCATCTAACAAGGTGAACATTGTGATCATGAGCTTGAAACAATATTAAAATTGTTATATTTTATATTTTTACAATTATTTATTTATGTACATTTGATTATTGTTCTATAATATATATTATATGTTGTTTATCTAACTTATTAACACCTCTAACAATTCTGATTTTGATTTATATACTGCCATTTATTTTTTTATTATTATTTATTTTGAGTAATTTATTCTATTATTGGACTAATATTTGTGTTTTGGTGATTTTTTATTAATATTTGCATTAATCATATTGTGTGAATGTGTTGTAATGGTTGAATATATTTATTGTAATTTCTGAGTAATGTAATTTATTCATATAGATTGTAATAATTTTATTTCTATTGATTTGTATTTATTAAATGGAAAAGGGGAATGTGTAAAGGGATAAATGGGTATATTGTATTTTAATATGAAGGTTTGTAATCTTTTCTCCTCCCCCTTTCTTGTGGATGATTTAATTTTGTTATTTGTGATGATATGTATGTTTAACATGATTTTTCTAAATTGCATAAAATGATTTTACATCTCAAATTAAATTAATACCGCAATTAATAAATAATAAATATTCAGACAATTAGGAGGCCAATTTTAGACCGGGCGGAATGGGTTCCTAACACCTTCCCATCTCCGTACCTAACTCCTGAATCCACTCTGGTTAAAACTAGATTAATTAGTTCTAAAGAATTGATTAATCCAAGATATTTTTTCCTAATTTAGTAAAATAGGGTGGTGACTCCAAATAATTTTTAAAACCTTACCAAAGTAAGAAAACCCTTTCTAATGATTAAAATGGGAATGGCCGAAATAAATTTTATTGAATAAAATTATCCAAGCCCGTTTAATTCGGTTTACTCGAGTGACTCTTCAGAAAATCATGAGACACGTGCGAAAGCCTCGTCGTTCTCAGTTCTAAGAAGGGATTAAACAAACAAGTGATAAGAAGGAAGAGAAAATCATAAGGGAGTAAAGAAAGGTATGAAATCCAAAATTCTGTCTTAAATCTTAAATTATATTTCCTAAGTTTTAATCTTTATTTTGGTGAATTAAAGTTTATAATTTATCTTTATAATATATTAAGTAACCACTCATTATGTAAAAATTATTTTGGATAGAAAGTAATTAAACATGTAAAAATTAGGAAAATTTTATTTTTTTCAACTGTCTTAATGAGACTACTTAAATTCAACTACTTTGTTTTGTTTAAATAAATATATAAATGAATTTTAAAATTTATGAAATTTTACAGAAAGATAGCCCAAGATGTTAGTAATGTTGTGTTAGAAGAAAAATTCTAAATAATAAAAGAAATTGAAAATATTAATAAAATGAAGGAGACTACTCAGTATTTTAAAGCTGAAAATTTTAGTTCTATAATTAATTTATTTAAATAGGTTATGAACTCCAAAATTCATAAAATTTTAATATGAGAGTACATTGAGATGTTAAGAACTACCTGATAAAATTTTAAAATAAATGAATGTGAGAAAATAAATATTTAATTAAATAAACACATACTGCTCATGTGTAAAAAATTTTATTTTTTGTTAGATTTGCACTAAATTGAAAATATTAAAATATGAGCAAATTAGCTATGAACATGAGTATATAGTAAATGTATAATTTATGTCCCTAAAAATTCAAATTTTAAATTTAATGAATAAAAATATTAAGGAACCTTGAATGTCAATAAAGCTCTAGAAGCAAACTAAAAGTGAAATATATGTTTAAATGTGAATATAGGTCAAGGATTACTACGAAATCATTTTGAAATTATAAGTGATCGAGAGGAATCAAATTCTCATTTTCAAGGTGAGTTATTGTATTGAAACTTTTGATGAAATACATACCACTACTGGTATTTAATAATTTATTTATTGCAATGTTGATATTGTGAAATCTGAAACCTATTTGGCCTTTATGCCTATTTTGATTGCACCAACCATTTGTTAGCCAATATGACAGAAGCAAGTTACTCTAATACCTGCTCAGTGGGTAAGAGAAAAGAGAAATTACAAACAGGCAGGGTACCAAATGACAATGACCAGATTGGTAAAAAAGCAAAGCGAGCAACAAAAATGGCAAATTTGAATAATATTGATTTGTCGGCGGAGGCTGCTTAGCAGCTCCGCCGGTCATAATGAGTCTACTGAGCTGGAGCTGCAGGGGGCTTGGGAACCCCCATGTAGTTCGTCAACTCTGGAGGCTGTTGAAGCTCCAAGTTCCCGATATTGCGTTCCTAATGGAGATGAAGTTAAATAAAGTAGAGATGGAATCACTTTGTTCAAAATGTGGATTTGATAATTTTTTTGTTGTCCCTTGTGATAATGAAGTTGGTCGAAAAGGGGGGTTATGCTTGTTGTGGTCTTCTCTTTATAAGATTGATATCTTGTCGTCCTCTCTGCACGATATTGATGCTATCATTGATTCTTGTTGGCACTTTTCTGGAATCTATGGATGGCCTGAGGATAACCAAAAAGTGCATACTTGGGAATTACTTGGTAGCCTTATGAACATTTCGTAAGTCCCTTGGATTTGTGGTGGCGATTTCAATGAGATCCTCTACCAATTTGAGAAGACGGGCGATAACTTAAAGAATCAATTGAACTTAAATAATTTCATGGCTTCTTTAGATCAGTGTCGCTTGCGTGATATTGGTTATCTTGGTTATCAGTTTACGTGGAGCAATGGACAGGGAGGGACTCGAAATATTCAAGAACGTCTTGATAGATTTGTTGCAAATGATGAATGGATGGATCTTTTTCCTTCTTTCTCAGTTGAGCACCTAATCAGGCAAGGGTCTGATCACTGCCCGATTAAGTTGTACTGGCAATCCGTAAAAAGAAAGAAGAAGAAGCATAGGCCTTTCCGGTTTGAGCTCATGTTGCTCTGAGAACAATCATGTATCGATACGATCAAGAGAACATGAGAGGATAGGTCTCAGACAGATCCAAACTTGCAGGTGGAGGCTAGAATTAAACGATGTAGTTTTGCACTGAAGGTTTGGGAAGGACTTTTTTTGGATCAATCCACCAACAACTACAATTTTGTCAAGAAAAGCTGCAATTTCTGCAAAGGAGTGCCCAGACCGAGAATTCTATCACTCAGCAACACAGATAAATGAGCAGATTAAGGAACTTTTAAACCGTGAGGAGTTAATATGGAGGCAGCGATCATGGGTTCAATGGCTTAAGGAGGGCAATCGTAATACGGCTTTCTTTCATGCAAAAGCAAATCAGAGGCTTAAACGAAACTCCATTAATAAAATCCGGGATGATGCAGCTACTTTGTTTGAAGATGAGCAGGATATTTCACGGGTAATGACTAGATACTTCAAAGACTTGTTCTCAACTTCAAACTTAGCTATGCTTAGTCACGTATTAGATACTGTAGAGCCCAAAATCACGGAGGATATTAACCAAACTCTCCCTCAACCGTTCACTAGGGAGGAGATTCGCTTTGCCTTGAAACAAATGCACCCTTCAAAGGCTCCTGGTCCAGATGGTATGCCTCCTTTCTTTTTTCAAAAATTTTGGCATCTTGTTAGCCCTGTTGTTGAGGATAGGTTATTAAAAATTTTGAACTATGGTGAATCCCCTACTTCTTTAGATCATACTTTTATTATTCATATTCCCAAGGTGAGTAACCCGGTGTATATAAAAGATTTTAGGCCTATTAACTTATATAATGTAATGTTTAAATTAATTACCAAAACCATAGCGAATAGGCTTAAATCTACTCTTCCAATTATCATTCACCATTCCCAATTAATGTTTGTTCCAAGGCGTTTGATTACTGATAATACTTTATTGGCTTTCGAAGTTTTTCATTTTATGAAACTCAAAACAAAAGGGAAAAAAAGGGCATTTTGCACTTAAGTTGGATATGAGTAAGGCGTATGATAAAGTGGAGTGGGCATTTTTGGAAATTACTATGCTCAGAATGGGGTTTAACCAATAATGGGTGGACTTAATCATGAGATGCATTTTTTCTGTTTCTTATTCATTACTAATTAATGGAGAACCTCAAGAAGTTTTCTTTCCTCAAAGAGGAACAAGGTGATCCTTTATCCCCATATCTTTTTCTCATATGTGCAGAGGTATTCTCCAGTCAACTACAGAGGGCAGAGCTTAATCAACAGCTTCATGGTATTTCAATTTGCCGACGAGCACCCCTTATCACCCTCCTATTCTTTGCTAATGACAGCATTATTTTTGGGAGGGCTTCCAAACCCGAAGCTGCGGGTCTTCTTAAAATTTTGGCTGATTATGAGCAATGCTTTGGACAAAAGGTGAATTTAGAGAAGTCAAAAATCTCTTTTAGTTGAAATGTTTGCCCATCTATTCAAGAGGAGATTCGAGTATTTATGGGGGTTCATAAGGTGGGTAGCCAAAATAAGTATTTGGGCTTGCCTGCAATTGTGGGGAGAAAGAAAAAGCAAACGTTTAGCGTCTTAATAGATCGAGTTGCAAAAAAACTAAAGAGCTAGAAAGAAAAGACTCTCTCACGGGCAGGTAAGGAACTTTTACTTAAGTCGGTTATCCAAGCAATCCCAACCTACACGATGAGCTGCTTTAGGATCCCAAATGATATCTGCAGCCAACTAGACACTTATGGCTAGATTTTGATGGGGGTAAAATGTAGATGAAAGGAAAATCCATCTAAATGGATAAACTTATGCAAGTCAAAACAAATAGGCGGATTGGGTTTCAGGGATATTCAATGTTTTAACACTGCTATGCTTGCTAAGCAATGTTGAGATTGTGTAATGATGAAAATTCAGTCCTCTTCCATTTATTGAAGGCCAAGTATTTTCCTAGGAGCACGTTCATGGAAGCAAATGTTGGATTTAGACCCAGTTTTTCTTGGCGCAGTATTTTGCAATCACGATGGTTCTTGGAATAGGGATCTAGGTGGCTAGTGGCGAATGGTAATAGGATACAGATTTGGAAGGACAAATGGCTGCCCCTACATCATCACCAGCGTGTTATGTCGCCTGTTAACCACCTCCATGAAGACGCTGTAGTTAGTGCACTAGTTGATCACCAAAGGGGTCAGTGGAATGAAGAACTTGTTCTTTCAATTTTCGATCCTGATGAAGCGGCTGCTATATGTGCTATTCCTCTTTCCAGCAGACGCTCTTCTGACTAACTGATGTGGACACATACGAAACATGGCGTATTTTCTGTCCGGACAGCATATCACTTGGCGTTAAAATCAAAAGTTGCAGATATGGAGGCAAGTGCGTCGATAGGTATTAATGTCATTCTGTAAATGAATCTGGAAGCTAAGGGTCTAGCCTAAGGTAAAGCATTTTGTGGTCAAGGCATGTAATGATTATCTCCCTTCTAATCTGAATCTTAGAAGAAGGGGAATGGACATCGACCCAATTTGCAGGTCTTGCGGTGAAGCAGAGGAGTCCAATCATCATGTTCTCTTGTATTGTCATTCCTCTCAGTTAATTTGGAAATTGAGCCCACTGCGATTAAAGATTCATGGAGGTACTGCCTCATTTAGAGGCTGGTTGATAGATATTTCCACAAACATGAGTGATGAACAAATGGGGCTGGTTTTTATGATAGCTTGGGGTATATGGCGCAGACGCAACTTGCTCACTTTTCAAAATAAAATTATGCCTCCTATGCAGGTAACCCAGCTGGCTATTTCTCTACTCCCCGAGTTTCAACAAGGTATGGAAGGTCTAGCTGATCCTGATTATCAAAGGGCTGTGATACAGAACTCAGGCTCACCATTTGCTCAACATTGGCAGGCCCCTTGGAAGGGATCGTAAAAATTAACTGTGATGCAGCGGTCCAGCTCAATACACGATGTGGTTTGGGAATGGTGGCAAGAAACCATAAAGGAGAGATCCTGGCAGTGGGATTCAAGTGTCTAAATCTTCCTCTTTCGCCGAAAAATGCAGAAGCAGAAGCCATGCTTTTTGCTCTGACAAAGGCTATTCATCTGGGTTTCTCCAAAGTTCATTTAGAATCTGACTGCTTGAGCTTAGTTAATATAATAAGAACAATGGTGTTTCCTTTATTTCACTTGGGGACTAGGTTGCTGAAAGTCCAGACTGCACTAGATGCTTTTATTGATCTTCAAATTTCTTATGTTAGCAGGAGTAGTAATACTGTAGCTCATAATATTAATAAGTGTGCTTTTTCATCTAATGTGGAAGACTAGGTCTTAATTGAGGACTATCCTCTTGCTATTATGTCGATTGTAATGGCTGAGATGGCCACATTATCTACTCAATGAATTCCACTTTTCATCCTAAAAAAAAAAAACAGAATCTCAATCTTGATGGAGGCTATACCATCAGGCTGTATGCACATAGAGATTTGTGAGAAAAGGGAGAAGTTACTGCCCTAATATGTGAAATGTATGATAGCACTGGAATATACATAGTGATATATTTTATTCAGTGATATATATGTGATTATCTGTCATATTAATGATATCTCATTTATCACATTGATCCAAATACTGGGAATCCTTATTGATATTTCATTTGTGATATTGATCTGATTACTATGAAACCCTTTTGATATCTCATTTGTGATATTGCTCCGATTACTATGAATCCCTTCATACGAATTTATTTCTGATAAGCTAATAATACTACTACCATTTGATATTGCTATAAATGTTGAACCTTGAAATACTTCTCATTGTATACACTACCTATATGACACTATAATCTCATTGAGTTGACGACTCATTCAAGTGTCTGTGGTTTCAAGTAGAAGTGATCCTAGTGCGTCAGTTTTTTGATTTTCTGCTTCCAATAAGAAGCTTGTGATCATGTAAATATTATTGTTAAATTATATGAACTCTAGTTGCTCCATAATATCTTGTGGATGATATTAGTATTGGATGTGTGTAAGCTTTATTGCAACAGTATTAGGAGAGTAATATGTGTCTATATAGAATATGAGGAAGAATATTTTCAGTGATCTTGGGACTTTAATGGAAGTAAATAAATTGATTGTGGCCCACTCAAGTAAATAATCAAGATAAGTAATATATGTGTTGTGGGTTTTTACGAGGTGCTCGGTGGCCTTAAGCCTACTTAGACCCTAGGATCGTTACACCATTAAAATTTGGGGACTGACAGAGTTTGTATCAAAGCCTAGGTTTATAGAAATGTATAGGTTAAATGTTTATAAGTCTAAATAAGTAAGAATACTATAGAGCATAGGATCATTCTATTGTGTCTTGTTTTCATTGCTATCTAGATCCGCGTTGAGTCAAGCATTAATTGAGTATCCCTTTTCTACTTGTAGATTTAGTATGACACCTAAAAGGGGAATGAGGAAAATCATATTTGAAGGGGATATCCCTTCAGAAGAATTAGTGCAGAGAGTTGAAAACAAAGTGCCTCCACCTCCAACACCACCGACCCCTGAGGACAGAATGGCTAGGGTAGTGGAAAGAATTGAACAATTATAGAGGAACTATGAGCTAATAATAGAAATGTTAATACAGCATAAACAACAACAACAAGTTGCTATTTCTAAAGTTCAAACTGCTACAACTCCACCTTCACCTCCACAATTAGAACTGGGAGAGGGAAGAAAATTATTGGAGAGGTTCTTGAAATTAAAGCCTCCAGTTTATAAAGGAGAAGAAGATCCCACTAAATTTTTAGAAGAAATAGAGGCAAAGATCCATATACTTCGCTACCCAGATAAGAAAACAATCGAATTTGTAAGGTATCAAATGAGGGGTGACGCAAAAGAGTGGTACTAGAGATATGTGGCTGGGTTGCTAAAAAGAAATACTCCTTTTACCTGGGAAACATTTGCAAAAATGGTACTTAAGGAATTTTTACCTGAGAGTGTTAGGTAAGCCAAAGCCATAGAGTTTGAAATGCTAGTGCAAACTCCAAATATGACAGTATATGTGTATGCTAGACAATTTAATCAACTGAGCAAGTATGTTCCTGCTCTAGTACCAAATGAAGCAGCAAGGATAGACAAGTTTAGACGAGGATTGGTAGCATCGTTGTATAAAATGTTTGCTATTGGTGATTATAGTTCCTATTCTCAGATAGTAGATAAGGCAAGAATGATTGAGAATAGGGAGATGGAAGTCAGAACAGCTCGAGAACAAAAAAAGAGAGTGAGAACTGAGAGTTTTATAAGATTGAGAGGGAGAGAAGAAGTCGGAACATTTAGTGCTCAACCGCAATCGTCTTTTGTGACACGAAGTAATCCTTGAGGGATGCAAGTTGGCCTTCCACCTAGGCCATTTACAGGAAGACCTTTAGTTACTTATGGACAATCTGATACTCGTATTCAGAGACTTCCTATACAAACTCCATGGCAGACTAGTGGAAAATTGCACGGAGGCCAGTGTTATAAAGGAACAGGAGGATGTTTCAAATGTGGGTAGATAGGTCATATAATTAAAGATTATCCTCTATTAGCGAGAGAAAATAAACCTCAAACGTCTCAGACCACAGTACAAATAGAAAGAGGTCCTAGACCTAGTGGAGTTGGGAGAGGTTCTGGAAGATATAGTACTATAGAAGGACCTACAGAAAAACCTTCAGGAAGAGGTAGAGGAAGGTTATATACATTAGCACCTAAAGAGGCACAAGATTCAAATACAGTTATTACAGGTACCATTCCCATCCAATCTATTAAGGCAAGAGTGTTATTTGATTTTGGGGCAACTCATTCCTTTGTGTCAACTTATTTTGCTTCCAAATTGTGTATGCCTTTTCAATCATTAAAAATTCCTCTTACTGTGCCTACCCCTTTAGAGGAAGAAATTAATGTTAAGAACATATATCCTTCTTGTGAAGTGATGATAGGTGATAAAATTTTGAAAGTTGATTTGATTGAGTTATCGATGTTAGAGTTTGATGTTATTCTTGGGATGGATTGGTTGTCTAATATTTTGCCACCTTAGATTGTAATGGAAAAAGAGTGATTTTTCATAGTCCTTCAGGAGAAACCTTTAAATTTCAAGGAGATAGGAGTGAAGTGCCAAGTAATTTGATTTCAGTCATTAATGTTAAGAAATTATTAAGGAAGGGGTGTGTAGGATATTTAGCCTATATTAGAGACATTAATGTAGCCTCCCCTAGGTTAGACCAAATACCTGTGGTACGAGAATACCCTTATATATTTCTTGAAGATTTGACTACTTACCTCTAGAAAGGAAAATAGAGTTTAGTATAGACTTATTACCTGGTACCACACTATCTCTATTTCCCCGTACCGAATGGCCCCAACTGAGCTTAAGGAATTGAAAACGCAATTGCAAGATCTTCTAGATAAGGGTTTCATTAGACCTATTAATTTACCCTGGGGTGCACCAGTTCTCTTTGTTAAGAAAAAGGATGGTTTATTTTGAATGTGCGTAGATTATAGACAACTGAATAGGGTGACTGTGAGGAATAGATATCCATCGCCTAGAATTGATGATCTGTTTGACCACTTATAAGGGACAAGATATTTTTCTAAGATAGATCTTCTCTCGGGGTATCATCAGTTGAGGATTAAGAAGGAGGATGTACCGAAAACATCTTTTTGAACAAGGTATGGTTGTTATGAATTGTTAGTATTACCTTTTGGGTTGACTAATGCACTTGCAGCATTTATGGACTTAATGAATTAGGTTTTCAAGCCATATCTAGATAAGTTTGTAGTTGTTTTCATAGATGATATGTTGAACATTTACAGATAGTATTGCAAGCTTTGAGAGAGAACCAATTATATGCTAAACTATCCAAATGTGAATTTCAGTAAAAAAAAATATCATTCTTAGGGCATGTGATTAATCATGAAGGTTTACAAGTAGATGCTAAGAAAATTGAAGCAATTGCTGACTGGCCTCAACCAACAAATATAACAGAAGTGAGGAGTTTTCTAAGATTGGCTGGTTATTATAGGAGATTTATAAAAGACTTTTCTAAGATAACTGCACCCATTACTAAATTACTTAATAAAGGAGTAAAATTTGAATGGAATAATAAATGTGAAGAGAGTTTCTATAAGTTAAAGGAATGTTTGACATCTGTAGCTATTTTAGCACTGCCTAAGGAAGGAGGCAAATTTGCAGTATATTGTGATGCATCTAGAATAGGATTGGGTTGTATTTTAATGCAAGATGATAAGGTGATTGCCTATGCTTCTAGACAATTGAGGAAACATGAGGTAAATTATCCTACTCATGATTTAGAGATGGCAATAGTAGTATTTGCTTTGAAAATATGGAGACACTATCTTTATGGGGAGAAATGTGAAATCTTTCTAGACCATAAGAGCCTTAAATATCTTCCAGCAGAGAGATTTAAATCTTAGGCAATGTAGGTGGATGGAGTTACTTAAGGATTATGATTGTGAGATTTTATATCATCCAAGTAAAGCTAATGTAGTAGCAGATGCACTAAGTAGAAAATCTTTAGGAAGTCTAGCACACATATAAATACATAGGCAGCCATTAATACAGAAGATTCATAGTTTGTACAATTTGGGGATTAGATTTGATTTGTAACACCCACCACCGAATCCCGGAGGACTCGACGACAAGTGCCACATTCGATGCCAGAGCACCGGTTTATCTTACTTAATAATCCTAAATCATGTATTAGAAGTGACTAAGTTCTCATAAGGAGGCATGTAATATTTTTAAAACAAAAGCTTAAGGAAATTCTTACGAAAAATTCGCAAGAGTTTCCTTTAAAAATGAAACTTTTCAAACAAATGAAAAACAAAGCACTTCCTAATATAATCCTCCAAACCCCAATACTCCAAATCAACACAATAGTTACGCAGCACTTCTAAATATCCACATCAAACCATCTTAGGTTCTATCATATTATAATGCCAACCATTTAAGAATTAAGTACTAATAAACATATAATTTAAGTTCACATAAAATTAATATTTCTTAATTAATCACGTACTTCACTAATTTACAAGCTTAATGTATACAACTTCTTACAATATTTTTATACATGCCATAAATACATCCTATACATGTCCTACCCAAAATAGATTTTTCTTCTCTGATGCTATGCCTCCAGTCTTCGTATAGCATCCACTGCTCTTAACCTGCGCGTGATAAAAATCAACGCGCTGAATAGAAAACTCAATGGTACTAAATAACTTAATAATACCATAAATGAGGTTGCCTAAGCAACAAACTTAAAAAATAACTTAAAATACTTAAATCAGATACAAAAATACCAAAGTATATAATCAACTAAAATATTTCAAAAGTCATTAATAAGAATACTTTCAAAAATAAATTCATAGTATAGCAAATATAAGAAATGTCTCATGCATACAATATATTTTCATTTTTCTTATTAATAAAATAGAATTTATTCTTAGTTGAAGACTCATACATATACTGAGAGAAATATAATCAGATTCGATTACGTAGATACAGATTTGGCCTGTGAAAGCGCCACCGGATGTGAACTGTGAAAGCGCCACCAGAGAATTGGCCTGTGAAAGTGCCATCGGATAACTGAAATAATTGGCCTGTGAAAGCGCTACCGGATGTGGCCTATGAAAGCACCATCTAATAATTGGCCTATGAAAGCACCACCAGATAATAAGCGCATCCGCTTATTTAGAAAGGCATCTAGAGCCTAGCATATGATCATAGCAGATAACATAACAGAGAGACATTAAAGCCGAGCATGCTCAGAACCGGAATAAATCTCATCTTACCATATTTCAACCATGCATACTTGAGCCCGAAACAAATCCATTTCTTTACAAAACATCTTATTTCATGTGCAAGATTCCTTAGCAAAACATCTCATAACTTAATACTTATTATTTCAAAATACTTAATTTACAACTTGTAAACATTCATCAAAACCTTCTTATGTTCCAAACAAAAATCATACTTTCATAATAACCATATATATATATCTTAAAATACTTAAAAGCCACCATTAGAAAAACAAAAGCATGCCTTACCACCCTAGGGTGGTTCGGCCTCTTTATGTCAACAAAGGGAGAATGGTTCTCTCATAAAATATCTTAAATTTCCAAATCAAAATTACTTAATAAAATCATTACTTAACAACAATTAATCATAAAACTCATTTTTACTCAATTAAAGCTCTCTTTAAGTCTTGAAAATTTCTTAAACATTAGAATGCAAAGTAGTGGTTTTAACCACCATTAAATTACTTATAAACTAACTCATTAGAGTCAAAATCAACCATGAAAATCAAAGAAAAATCAAGGCCCTTTACCAAGCTAGGTTCGACCTCTCTTACTAATGAAGGAAGAAATGGTTTTCTTTTCAAAACAACCACATTAACTTAGAGAATGACCATTCAAAAACACATAAGCATCAAAAGAAAGCAAAATCATGAAACAAAAATTCATGCCCTTCCTCCTAAGGAGGTTCGAGCAAGGATAGAAGAAGGGGAAGGAGGTGTTCCTCTTTCCATTCAAGCATTTCATCATGCTTAGAAATCATGGAAAATCATATAAAAGCAATCAAATAACCAATTCCCCAACAAAATCACAAAAACCTTCAAAATTCATTCAAAACCTAAAAATTGAAACTTAAAGAAAATGAAAGGGGAAGGAAGGTATTATTGCACTAACCTTTAAATAAGGCTTGAATAAGCCTAGAAAGTTTTATTCCTTAGCCTTTTCCTTCCCTTTAGAGGATGGTTCTCCAACCTCTTCAAAGTAGCAAAAATCAACATTAAAATCAAGAAAATAATAGAGAAAGAGATGGAGCATGATTTAGTGCATCAACTACATGTCTAAGCTAGGAATTTTACTTATTACTCCACAAAATCAAAAATCACAACTTACTTGTTTTATGGAGATTCTTCAAATTTCCTTGATTCAAGTCACCAAATATCACTTCTTTAGCTAAGTTCTTAAGGTTTAGTTACTAATTCAAGGTTTAATCAAGTGATTTGGTGTAGTTTTGTGAGTATAGAAGTTGAGAAAAAATGGAGGAGAAGGAAGAAAGAAGCTAACGTTGGAAATGGGAGAAGAAGAAGAAGAAAATGGAATAGTAGATAAGCTTTGTTGACCAAGTCAACAAAACTAATGTTGCTAATTCACTACCTTTTGACAAGTGTAAGGCTTGGATCAAGTCAAGGTATTCTAATCCAAAGGCTCTAAATATTCACCAAAAAAATTCTCCTTTAATTATTATCTAACTCCATCAATTAATTAACTTAACTCCATAAAAATAATTCCTCAATTTTTTCTTAATATACTACACTAGAAAACACTATTCATTAAATACTTAAATTCTCCAAAAATATTCATGAGATACTTTCTACCCTCCTAAATCATGCAAACATGCTCCAAAAATATTAAATAAAATATTAGACATGCATAGTAATTTTTTGAACCGAAATAATACCAAGTCCCGAACCGATGGTACTATTCGTAAATTGGTAAATCACTATTATCGACACTGAAAAATGACACTGAAAAATGGATTGTTACTTGATTTGTCAGATGTTGGAGTACTGTTAGCCCACTTTGTTGTGAAACCATTATCGATTGATCAAATCAAGGCCCTTCAGGATGAGGACCCATAATTGGTCAAACTGAAAGAAGAAGTTGCTTTAGGCAAAACTGTTGAATTTGTGAATGAGGAGGGCATATTGAAATATAGCCCTTCGGCTGTGTATCGGCGGTGAAGGATATGAAGGAACAAATAATGAGAGAGGCCCATTATGCAAACTATAGTATACATCCCGGAGCCACCAAAATGTACCATGATTTGGAGGATATCTATTGGTGGACTGGTATGAAGAAGGATGTGGCAGACTTTGTGGATGTTTGAAGTGTCAACAAGTTAAATTTGAACATTAAAAGCCATCTGGACTATTACAACAGTTACCCCTGCTAGAGTGAAAATAGGAGAGAATTACTATGGACTTTGTGGTTGGGCTACCAAGAACATCTGCAGGCTATGATTCCATATGGATAATTGTGGACAGATTAACAAAATCTGCTCATTTTCTACCTATAAAGACTAATTATTCTATATCCCATTATACACAAATATACTTGGATAATATAGTGAATTTGCATGGAGTACCCATTTCTATTATTTTTTATAGAGATTCAAAGTTTACCTCTAGGTTTTGGCAGAAATTACACAAAGGATTAGGTATACGTTTGGACTTTAGCACTGCATTCACATCCTCAAACAGATGGACAATCAGAAAGGACCATCCAAACCTTAGAAGATATGTTAGAATGTGCATTTTAGATTTTGATGGAAATTGGGATAAGCATTTACCTGTAATTGAGTTTGCTTACAATAATAGCTACCATTCAACCATTCAGATGGCACCCTATGAAGCATTATATGGAAGAAAATGTAGGTCCCCTATTTGTTGGAATGAGGTTGGTGAAAAGCAAATAGAAGGTCTAGAACTAATTCAAGAAGCTATCGAGAAGGTACCAATAATTCGAGAATGATTAAAGACGGTCTTCAATCGTCAAAAGAGCTCTACGAATCCTAAGAGGAAGGATGTCCAATTTAACATCGGTGAACATGTGCTTCTGAAGGTGCCACCAATGAAAGGAGTAATAAGGTTTAGTAAGAAAGGAAAACTCTTACCAAGGTATATTAGACTCTTTGAGATCTTAGAAAAAGTAGGATCAATTTCTTACCGTTTGGCACTACCACCACACATGGAGCAAGTGCACCCAGTATTTCATATTTCGACACTCCGAAAATATGTCCCTGACCAATTACATGTGTTTACAAGTTCCTTCAATTGATTTACAGCAAGATCTCACTTATCAGGAAATTCCAGTAGCCATAATAGATAAACAAATTAGAAAACTTAGAAATAAGAAAATTCCTATGGTAAAAGTTTTGTGGCGAAGTCAATCTGTAGAGGAATATACTTGGGAGACTGAATCTAATATGTTAGATAAATATCCTTATCTTTTTAATGTGTGAAAGTATCTTAGAAAATTCGGGAACGAATTTTAATTAGGAGGGAAGAATGTAATACCCTAATTTTCAAATAAGGTATTATATTCTAAATACTGTGTGCATTAAGTAAATAAATAATTAAGGAATATCTTATAAAATGTGTGACCTATTTAAAACATTACTGAAAGCAAGAAAATAAGATTTGTGAAGAATATAGAAAATCCTAAAATTAATAAATGTATAATAACATAAATGCATATTCATATATCTTAATAAGAAAATTTAAGAATTAAAGGAATAAAACTCTAAATCAAATAAGTTTAAGTAATAAAAATATTCAATGATCAAAAGGGGCATCTAGATTACTACATAACCAAGTAATTGAAAGGGATAAAAGAAAGTTTTATTCTTACAAGTGGCAGCTTAATATTTGCACAACACAATACATAATTCATCCTTCTAAATTATGAAAATAAGTGTACTTAAGAAGTAAACATCTTTTCACCTGTTCATATTTTTAGTTCAGATGTATC